>MUZC01004293.1:211170-229044 GCA_002072015.1 Radix auricularia | reverse complement strand
TGGGTGACACCATGAGCTACCACATTGGGTGACACCATGAGCTACCGCATTGGGTGACACCATAAGCTACCGCATTGGGTGACACCATCAGCTACCGCATTGGGTGACACCATGAGCTACCGCATTGGGTGACACCATGAGCTACCGCATTGGTTGACACCATGAGCTACCGCATTGGGTGACACCATGAGCTACCGCATTGGGTGACACCATGAGCTACCGCACTGGGTGACACCATGAGCTACCGCACTGGGTGACATCATGTGCTACCGCACATAGATCCCCCCTAAAAACACACTCTATAGGACAAAGCCTGTTCTATAGTTTATAATACGAAAGTATGATAATTTACAAAATATTGTAGTAATTTCAAAGGCCTGCCGTTATAAAAAGTCGGTGTTCAAATACTTGTACAGCAAGGTTGGCCTCCCTCCATAATCTATAATCCATCATCTTTACTGTGCGATCATGTCACGAAGTGGCAACAACGATGTTCCTATAATTTAACATGCATACATTTAAAATTACCAATCTTCGTGGCTGGTTCGCCGCGTAACAGAAGATATCATCGAATCTTTGTGTAATGATATTAAATGTGTGATGTGATAAATGAAGCTGGCATCTCCACTGCTCAATGCTTACCTAAACCAGGCATGAGCAACAGCAGGTATGTGGCTTTTTGTAGAATAAAAAGGGGAGGGAAGTAGTTCATTCTCCTCTACAAGTTATTGTATAATTGCGCTGTGTTCTTGAACAACTGTTCGACTGCCAGCAGCCTCCCGTACCCCCCCCCCCACACACACACACACACAGCGCCAACTGTTACCTGTTAAGTTCACTCATGCGAATAACACTCAATTAATTTCTACGTGAAACGCCCAAGCCCTCCCCATATTGAACACAGGAATGTTCTATGCGTATCTTAATTACGTTATGGGGGTGAGTATGGAAGGAGGTAGGGAGGACTTATAGGGTTGAAATTGGTATGGAGACAAAATTAAGGGAGGAGGAGGATTGTAACTTATTTGTCTGTTGGCCGCTTTTACTCTTGTAGGCGCTTATTACTGACACATTCGGGCTCACATTAAAACACATAAGTCCTTAATAACAAACTTTCATCCAATACTAGAACTTATGTACAGATAATCAATGAAATCAGTTGAGCATCTCGCTCCATCTTACACACTTCTCAACTCCTATTGTATTCTGGGATTTATCCGTCACGTGATCTCTCTCTACCAATCATATATCAAATATTATCATGTGTCAAGGATATATATGGAGAGCAGAAGATGAGAAAAGGGAGGGGGGGGGCTATAAATGATGGGACCGGTGGGAAGGGCGACAGAGGAAAACAAGTGTGAAGAGACAGAGAGAGTAAGATTAAAGAGCAAGAAGGGTGGAAAGTGGTAGTGTTGGTGTCGGTGAGACGGGGATAGGGCGTTATTGAGAGATGTTAGAGAAAGGAACCAAAATTTTAACTGTTCCATACTTTCATCGGTCTAAGACGTACATTTTTTTTTTTAAATCTTTCTCAAAATCTGGTGCACTTATTACAATAATATATTGTAGACCAGTAGTGTCCAAAGTCCGGCACGCTGGCCTAATACAGCCGGCGTTTAGATTTTAACTTTCCTCACGATCTCTTCTTAAATAATTGACTCCTTGAATTTTTTTCTGTAGTGACGCCGTTGAAGCCGATTCGGGGACGTCAAATGATAGCAAAATAGATGACGTTTTATTTATTGTCTATAAACGTGGATAATGATTTTAAAAAGCGACACAAACATCCACACACACAAACGCACACACAACCGATAAAGTTTTGTGCTGTTATTTATTCGAATTTCACCCGATAGCAAAAATATTGTTTATCTTAGATATACATACGCCTCGTTTATGCAGAAGATAATTGCGTCCACAGACCATGACAGATGATCTGTTGGCAAGTGATGCAGTGGTCACAGGCCACGGCTATGAGGGTTCCACGCATTACCCAGCCGCCTAACTATTGTTAGTTAGGTACCCATTCGGAGCTGGGTGACTCGGGGACTCCCTGGGAACAAAGCCTTGCCGAACTCGTGACCATCGGTACGACAGTCGAGCGCGCTGCCATGCGACCACCATGCCCCGTGTTTACTTTTGCAAACTCGAAAATGAAATAAATGAGGCATCGATGCACTTAAAAAGAAAGTTTTTACATCAAAATTGTAACATATTTTCGGCTCCAGTTAATTTTCATTTCACTTGAAAGGTTTGCATTATATAAATAACTAGATTCGACCTACGGCGTAGCATGAACTATGGAGTGGGAACTTTTCAACTCTGGAGTGGGAACTTTTCAACTCTGGATTGGGGACTTTTCAACTCTGGAGTGGGGACTTTTCAACTCTGGAGTGGGGACTTTTAAACTCTAGAGTGGGGACTTTTCAACTCTGGAGTGGGGACTTTTCAATTCTGGAGTGGGGACTTTTCAACTCTGGAGTGGGGACTTTTCAACTCTGGAGTGGGGACTTTTCAATTCTGGAGTGGGGACTTTTCAATTCTGGAGTGGGGACTTTTGAACTCTGGAGTGGGGACTTTTGAACTCTGGTGTGGGGACTTTTGAACTCTGGAGTGGGGACTTTTGAACTCTGGAAAGGGGAATTTTGAACTCTAGAGTGACTCTATAGGTAGTTGCCTATAGTTAGATGTCTATAGTTAGTTGTCTATAGTTAGTTGTCTATTGTTACTTGTCTATAGCTAGTTGTCTATAATTACTTGTCAATAGTTACTTATCTATAGTTAGTTGTCTATAGTTAGATGTCTATAGTTACTTGTCTATAGTTAGTTATTTACTGTATGGTTCCAGTTCAAGTAATTAATTCAACATTAAACGTTGGGTGAGTTAGCAGTCACGTGATATGTCGGTCACAGGTGGATCCTAATTGCTTGTCCCAGGTCAAGGTGAATGGATGCCGTGCTATTTATAGTTATCTTTAACACGATACACGTGTTATTAAGAATGGTGAGAGATATCAGAGGAATGTGTACTGTGTTCGCACTAGTGGGGGGGGGGGCACTCCTTTAACTAGAGAGGGATTAGCGCATAATACAGGTTCGGGAACTAGATGAGCGTGAGAGATAACACAGAGAGTTGTGGAGAAATCGTCAGGACGTTTTGAAGGTTCTTGTGGTCAGTTTACGCCGTGTGCCCAAAATGTGCTTTTAGTAACGCACTTCGCAATAGCCTTCTATTTCCAATTGTTTGGTACCTAAATGATGTTTGTCTCTTAGCTCTTGTTACATGTAGTTGAGATTTTATCAGAGAAAATTGTTCAACCCGCTGATCATACCACACTTGTTTGATCATCTTGCAGTAGTGGGCATAGTGAGAGTGGCAATAGTGAGAGTGGTCATAGTGAGAGTGGCCTTAGTGAGAGTGGCCGTAGTGAGAGTGGCCATAGTGAGAGTCGCCATACTGAGAGTGGCCATACTGAGAGTGGCCATACTGAGAGTCGCCGTAGTGAGAGTGGCCATAGTGAGAGTGGCCATACTGAGAGTGGTAATAGTGAGAGTGGTAATAGTGAGAGTGGCCATAGTGAGAGTGGTAATAGTGAGAGTGGCCATAGGGAGAGTGGTAATAGTGAGAGTGGCCATAGTGTGAGTGGCCATAGGGAGAGTGGCCATAGTGAGAGTGGCCATAGTGAGAGTGGCCATACTGAGAGTGGTAATAGTGAGAGTGGTAATAGTGAGAGTGGCCATAAGGAGAGTGGTAATAGTGAGAGTGGCCATAGTGAGAGTTGCCATACTGAGAGTGGTCATACTGAGAGTGGTAATAGTGAGAGTGGCCATAGTGACAGTGGCCTTAGCGAGAGTGGCCATAGTGAGAGCGGCCATACTGAGGGTGGCCATACTGAGAGTGGCCATACTGAGAGTGGCCATACTGAGAGTCACCTTAGTGAGAGTGGCCATACTGAGAGTGGCCATAGTGAGAGTGGCCGTAGGGAGAGTGTCCTTACTGAGAGTGGTCATACTGAGAGTGGCCATACTGAGAGTGGCCTTAGCAAGAGTGGCCATACTGAGAGTGGGCATACTGAGAATGGCCATACTGAGAGTTGGCATACTGAGAGTGACCATACTGAGGGCGGCCAACTTAATGAAAGTAAAACTCTGCCCCACGTATCTTCTCTCACACAGCCGTACAATCCTATTTAATCTACCGTATAAATAAAATCTTCTTCTCCTTGTATTCACAATTGATTTTCTAACGAATAGCTTACTTTATTAGTTGAACACCGCAAACCATTAGTGGGTAGGGGTGGGTGTGGGAGTGGGTGGGTACAACTGTTATTCAACAGCAGAAGTTCAGCAGCTGTGGTTTAATAATGTTGAAATGTTAAGTTACACTCAATTAATTTTATGGAGGTGGGAGAATGGGGGAGGGGGACACTCTCGCTGCTACATCTGGTCAAGCTGTTTTTGCCCGTACCGCCCCATTTTATTAACCCCACCCGGCTCTACAAAAAACAATGAAGAAATAAATAAACGATCATGCATAGCTGTTTCGCGCCATTCATTTTATTGCTAGTTAAAAAACTATACGTAACTGACAGATGGTTTCTGAGTGGTACGTGTAACTATAGTATACGGCACGTTTAAATATGTTAGCGTTCGTATGACAGAGCAAAGATCTCTACAATTTAAGTTTAAAATTTATTAATTATGATTTATAACAAGTTAGAATAAATAATCTCCTATCTTTATAGTTCTCGAGACATGCGCACTGCGGTTGCTGTTACTGTTACCCAACCCTCACCCTGAACCAGCCTTGATTGCCAACCATAAACTGTGGTTGCGAGGGTGGTCCCTAATGCTTATTTGCTCGCGTCTTGTGCTTGTCCTAATTTCTGGTGATAGAGGGGAAAATGTTTCAAAACAAGGAACATAATTCTCACTGAGGAATATTGATGCCCGTTCTTGTCCCCTCTCTTTGCATTATCCATGGCCAAGTCTGCGGCCGGATGCTACGCCGCGGGGCGTATCTAGTTAACATGGAGTCCACCTCAGCAATAATTAATATCTGACTAGCTAAAGGCAAACCTATTCCCTTACAACCTCAGCTACCAAAAATACCTGACTAGCTATAGGCAAACCTATCCTTTGCCGACCTCAGCAACCGAAAATACCTGTCTAGCTAAAGGCAAACTTATCCCTTTACAACCTCAACAATAGCAAATACCTGACTAGCTAAAGGCAAACCTATCCATTTACAACCTCAACAATAGCAAATACCTGACTAGCTAAAGGCAAACCTATCCATTTACAACCTCAACAATAGCAAATACCTGACTAGCTAAAGGCCAACCTATCCTTTGCCGACCTCAGCAACCGAAAATACCTGACCAGCCAAAGGCAAACCTATCCTTTGCCGACCTCAGCAATAGCAAATACCTGACTAGCTAAAGGCAAACCTATCCCTTGCCGACATCAGCAACCGAAAATACCTGACTAGCTGAAGGCAAACCTATCCTTTGCCGACCTCAGCAACCGAAAATACCTGACTAGCTGAAGGCAAACCTATCCTTTGCCGACCTCAGCAACCAAAAATACCTGACTAGCTGAAGGCAAACCTATCGCTATACAACCTCAGCAATAGCAAATACCTGACTAGCTGAAGGCAAACCTATCCCTATACAACCTCAGCAATAGCAAATACCTGACTAGCTAAAGGCAAACCTATCCCTTGCCGACCTCAGCAACAGAAAATACCTGACTAGCTATAGGAAAACCTACCACTTGCCGACCTCAGTAACCGAAAATACCTGAGTAGCTAGATGTAGACGTTTCAGTCCATAACCATTATTGCAAGAGTTATTACTAATTTGACCACGTGACCTTGTCTCTGTCCTACACTTTTGTTGATGTAGTGACGTCATGGCGCGGTTTCCTAGCTGCCATCAAGACCTCCGCTGTGATCTGCAGTAGCGCAAGAATTTGTTGATAGCAGAGGCGAGCCGGGTTTCGAGAGTACATAAATAAGGTGGATCAGGGCGCGCTCGTGCAATAACCGGCTAGTAATTAACCCGAGCTTAGCGCGAGGGCCAAGATGATTTATTATTCATCTCCAACGTGGCATGTCGGGTGCTCAAGAGGGGACATCGTTTTCTTTTCATCTTCTTCTGAGCTACTTACAACAAGGGCCCCGGACGGTAAAGGGATTTTTATTTTTTTTTAAAGGGACGAGTTATCTGTTTATGAAAGGAGTGAGCTGCAGTCATTTAACAAAGATCTTTAGTTCGCTTACAGCACATTTGTTCTTGTATCTACAAAGTAAACTCAGTGTCTCTCACAATGAGAGGCTCCGACATGCAGCAGGCCAACTGCTCTGAGTATTAAACTATTGTGGGCTTTAAGCTGACATTTAAAACTAACATATAACAGTTACTATTGTAGGCTTTAAGCTAACATTTAAAACTAACATATAACAGTTACTATTGTAGGCTTTAAGCTAAAAAAAATTAAAATTAAATGGGAAAGACGTAAACAAGGTAAGGGTTAGCCCGGACGGGTCAGTCTTTAAAATAGATTAATAGAAAATCATGGTACACTCGCCCACATGGGATGAATGTGGTGTTCGCTTTGACCACCTAGGCGTTTTGCCACACCCACTCTGCCTTCCTATATAAACTCGATCTGTCATCTCTCATCTTTACTTTCTTCCATTCTTTGGATTTCACCGCAGCTAAGTTTCTTAATTTTATTTTTTTTTTAATTTTATTTTTATATTTGTTTTATTTGTGTATTGTATGTCCCTTGAAAAAAGCTCTTTGCCGAAACGTTCGCTGTTTTGTTACGTCCTGTCAGGCTAACCCTTACCTTGTTTACATCTTTTCCATTTAATTTTTTATAAGCCTGATTGCAGTCTCACCCCTAATTTTGTTTAAGCCTTTAAGCTAACATTTAAAACCAGCATTTAACAGTTACTTCTTCTCTCAGCGAGCTTTGAGAATTCTATTTCTTTTTCCCGCACTTGTCTTCCAATCATGGATGTTATATCTGAGCGTTTATTGTAGAGACGTGTGTCAAACAGATCCAAACTGACAACGGATGTTGTTACTGTCGATACGTCAGTGACCGTCTCTTGTGTTTACCAACTTTGAAATGGACTTCATGTGTCTGACCCTCTGTTGTTACCCACCGGCTATTGGCATTTGAACGGTGCGGTGGTCGAGTGGCAGCGCAATCCGGCTTCCGTACCGAGAGCCGCGGGTTCGAATCCTGGTGAATACAGTGTTTTGTTCCTGAGGCTAAAGGGCGTCACCCGGCAACCTGACATCAGTGGGGGAAGTAATGGCGGCTGGACGTTGTGCTAGCCACACAATCCCCTCGTCTGCTGTGGCTACAGAAACTTGTCAACGTCGCTTTGCTTGGTCTGAAAAGGGAAATTTACTTTTTGTGTGTTATAATTGGCATTTGACTCAATAAATACACATGTGTATTCCAGATCCAATATTTTTAGCGTGGATCCCAAAGTACGTCACAATTTTGAGAACCGCTGAATTACAGCACGATAGTATGCCTCGCGTGTAAAGCTTCTGGGTAATTCAATGACCCACCACTCGACCTCATCCAAGGGAGACAAAATCTAAAGGAAACAAATTACAGGGGAGACAGACATATAGTTGGTTTTTTTTATCAGGAGGATAACTCGATTATTTTTTACTATCACTCCATGCTGGGTAGCGAGAGAGGATATGTGCAGTTCTGTGTTTTGACCACCTTTGTATTTCACTTCAGCAGAGTGTGGCTTGAGACCCGCCGTGCCAGTCAATCACTCGTTTGGAGGCACATCCTCAAGGTCAGCTGATGACCTGTCGACTTACCAGACGACTTTTCTTATCTCTTCGACCGCCATTTCCTCAGCGGTGACGTCATTGACGGACTCGGACATCTGACCGTCTAGACGTCTGCTGGGCCTAGACAACGTCTGCTGGACCTACATAACGTCTGCTGGGCCTAGACAACGTCTGCTGGACCTAGACAACGTCTGCTGGACCTAGACAACGTCTGCTGGACCTAGATAACGTCTGCTGGGCCTAGACAACGTCTGCTGGGACTATAAGACAACGTCTGCTGGACCTAGACAACGTCTGCTGGGCCTAGACAACGTCTGCTGGGCCTAGACAACGTCTGCTGGGCCTAGACAACGTCTGCTGGGACTATAAGACAACGTCTGATGGGTCTAGACAACGTCTGCTGGGCCTAGACAACGTCTGATGGGCATAGACAACGTCTTCTGGGCCTAGACAACGTCTGCTGGGCCTAGACAACGTCTGCTGGGCCTAGACAACGTCTGCTGGGACTATAAGACAACGTCTGATGGGTCTAGATAACGTCTGGTGGGCCTAGGAAACGTCTGCTGGGCCTAGACAACGTCTGCTGGACCTAGACAACGTCTGCTGCGCCTAGACGTCTGCTGGGCCTAGACAACGTCTGCTGGGCCTAGACAACGTCTGCTGGACCTAGACAACGTCTGCTGCGCCTAGACGTCTGCTGGGCCTAGACGTCTGCTAGGCCTAGACGTCTGCTGGGCCTAGACAACGTCTGCTGGGCCTAGACAACGTCTGCTGGGCCTAGACGTCTGCTGGGTCTAGACAACGTCTGCTGGGCCTAGACAATGTCCACTGGGTCTAGACAACGTCTGATGGGCCTAGACAACGTCTGATGGGCCTAGACAATGTCTGCTGGGCCTATACAACGCCTTCTGGGTCTAGACAACGTCTGCTGGGCCTAGACAACGTTTTCTGGGCCTAGATAATGTCTGCTGGGCCTAGATAATGTCTGCTGGGCCTAGACAACTTCTGCTGGGTCTAGACAACGTCTGATGGGCCTAGACAATGTCTGCTGGGTCTAGACAACGTCTGCTGGGCCTAGACAACGTCTGCTGGGCCTAGACGTCTGCTAGGCCTAGACGTCTGCTGGGCCTAGACAACGTCTGCTGGGCCTAGACAACGTCTGCTGGGCCTAGACAACGTCTGCTGGGCCTATACAACGCCTTCTGGGTCTAGACAACGTCTGCTTGCTGGGCCTAGACAACGTCTGCTGGGCCTAGACAACGTCTGCTGGGCCTAGACAACGTCTGCTGGACCTAGACAACGTCTGCTGGGCCTAGCTGTGTCCTTAGACTTCTCATTTTAAATTTTGGGATTTAGACACTTTAACCAGGCTCCATTGAAATACAAGTTCTCAGCTTCTCTCTCGTTCTCTCTTTCTCTCTCTCCTCTCCCTCTCTTTCCATCTTTCTCTCCAGCCCTCTTTCCTCTCTCTCTCTCTTTATGTTTCTCTCCATCTCTCTATCCTTCCTCTCTCTCCATCTTTCTCTCCATCCCTCTTTCCTCTCTCTCTCTCTATCTCTCTCTCCAACTTTCTCTCCTCTCTGTCACATCACCCTCTTATTCGCCCTCTTTATTACTTGCTCAGTCCTTAATCTGTCTCCCATTTTTCTCTCTGGTCTCACACTTTCTCTTTTAAACTCCCGGCTTCTCTTTCTAACTCTCTCACACACTCTTACCCTCTCGCCCTATCTCTCTTTTCTTTCTCTCTCTATGTCTCTCTCTCTCTCTCTCTCTCTCTCGCTCTGTCTTTATCTTTCTCTCTCGTTTACTCTTATTCTATCTTACCCCCTGTCTCTTTCTCCTGCCGTCTACCCCCCTCCTGTTTATCGATATATCTCTTTACACTCTGTATGTCGCCAAAAATAACCCTAGTAAAAGGTTGTTTCCCCCAGTTACTGGCAAACTCCAAAATTTTGAAGGAGGCCATGAAAAGTTCACCAACTTGTGTCCTGTTTTCTGAAACTCGTCCATGTCTTAAAAACAGCCTCTGAACCGAATATTCGGCGCCGAAAGGCCGCGTACAAACTCATCCTTTTACTATTAATCACAATCCTTTTGTACACATTTCTTTGGCGTATGCTATATTGTGTGTACCTGCTCATATATATATACTATGTGACTGTCGTATGTATGCTGTGTGATGTGTTTTTGTGACAGTCTAAATGTAATATTATGTGTCAAAACACGTCGTTTTGTGACAGTCTAAAGTCTAAAGTAATGACTTTGTGACAAAAAGTTGTATTTGTGACTGTCTTTAAAAAAACGTCGTGTTTTTTTGTGTGACCCTGATTCTGATGTATTCTTAAGATTAAATCAGCTATGTCCAAATGGGAGATCAAAGATCTCGTGAAAATATACCGACCAACAAAGTATAAACACCGATAAAGAATACGAACCGACCATGAACCGTACAGGCTACAGTCTACAACAGGATCTTATGATAGTAGCAGGAATACAACCAAATAAACGGCAGACAGCGCTAGGCACGGAACTTAAAGAATGTCTAGTGACAGAGGAACAAAGAGGATGCACCACCAACAAACCCCCATAGGAAAGCATCTCAAGGGAGGACCTAGGCTTAGAGCCTTAGATGGACGGATAATGTAGAGAAAGATCTACAGCAACTGGTTATTCAACCTTGGGAAAGAAAGGCCTTGGTTAGGTCAGAGTGAAGGGAGGTGGTTAGGTCAGAGTGAAAGGTGGTGGTTAGGTCAGAGTGAAAGGAGGTGGTTAGGTCAGAGTGAAAGGTGGTGGTTAGGTCAGGGTGAAAGGAGGTGGTTAGGTCAGAGTGAAAGGTGGTGGCTAGGTCAGGGTGAAAGGACGTGGTTAGGTCAGAGTGAAGGGAGGTGGTTAGGTCAGGGTGAAGGGAGGTGGTTAGGTCAGAGTGAAGGGAGGTGGTTAGGTCAGAGTGAAGGGAGGTGGTTAGGTCAGAGTGAAAGGTGGTGGTTAGGTCAGGGTGAAGGGAGGTGGTTAGGTCAGGGTGAAAGGTGGTGGTTAGGTCAGAGTGAAAGGAGGTGGTTAGGTCAGGGTGAAAGGGGGTGGTTAGGTCAGGGTGAAGGGAGGTGGTTAGGTCAGGGTGAAGGGAGGTGGTTAGGTCAGAGTGAAGGGAGGTGGTTAGGTCAGAGTGAAAGGTGGTGGTTAGGTCAGGGTGAAAGGAGGTGGTTAGGTCAGAGTGAAAGGTGGTGGCTAGGTCAGGGTGAAAGGACGTGGTTAGGTCAGAGTGAAGGGAGGTGGCTAGGTCAGGGTGAAGGGAGGTGGTTAGGTCAGGGTGAAAGGACGTGGTTAGGTCAGGGTGAAGGGAGGTGGTTAGGTCAGGGTGAAGGGGGTGGTTAGGTCAGGGTGAAGGGACGTGGTTTGGTCAGAGTGAAAGGAGGTGGTTAGGTCAGAGTGAAAGGAGGTGGTTAGGTCAGAGTGAAAGGAGGTGGTTAGGTAAAAGTGAAAGGAGGTGGTTAGGTCAGAGTGAAGGGGGTGGTTAGGTCAGGGTGAAGGGGGTGGTTAGGTCAGGGTGAAGGGGGTGGTTAGGTCAGAGTGAAAGGTGGTGGTTAGGTCAGAGGGAAAGGTGGTGGTTAGGTCAGAGGGAAAGGTGGTGGTTAGGTCAGAATGAAAGGATGTGGTTAGGTCAGAATAAAGAGTGGTGGATCTTAGGCAGGCCCAAGCCCTAGGAGCGCCACAGGGATGGATGGATAGCTATGCCAACACGCTCTTCTGCTACTCAATATGCCAGTTGCGCTACCATTTTTTTAAATTAATTTTTTTAAAGAATTCGCTTGGAGTAATGATAACGCTTTTAAATGATCGTTTTTCGTATTTAACCATTCCCCGGAATTGGCCGCTCTGGTTCATATTAAATAAGACTTCCATTTAGCAGCGTGTTAATCAAGAACAACGGCCCTCGCTCAGCTCTCGATGCTTGGTCACACAGATCAATATTATTTAGTGCACCCACAACGAGAGCACCACGTGGAAATAAATAGCGCTCAATGACGTCATAGAATACAGCGCTGCTTATTGTTCAGCTTGGGTGGTGTGTTCTATCATATTGCCTCATTGCCCGATAGCCAGGTTTGTTAAATGGCAAATAGCAAAATATTCTTTTGGCATTTTTTGAAGTAAGTTGTTGAGAACATATGTTATTACTCTTGACTCTAACAACCTCTTTCAGTCATCTCAGTCTCATGACTTGAACATAGCAGTATGTCAATTCGATCATATCTCTGACTTTCATATTTGGGTCAGTCATTCAGTCATATCTCTGACTTTCATATTTGGGTCAGTCATTGAGACATAAACCTCTGACTTTAATATTTTGAATCAGTTGTTCAGTCATCTGACTACGACAGAAAGAAGATATCACCCCCCTCCACTTCTGTCACCCAATGCCAGGGAATCGTTTTACCCCCCCCCCCCGAATGTCAAGACATCAGATTTGGCGCCACACAGGACCTGTTTATGACTGGCCCACTTGTCTGTGACAGAGCCTGGTACAAGCGTTAAGAAGGGAGGTCGATATGATTGATGGCTGGTTAATTGCTGGTGTCGGTGTGTGGGAATTGTGGGGGATATGGTGGTTAATGTATGGTGGTTATTGTACGGTGGTTATTGTACGATGGTTATTGTACGGTGGTTATTGTACGGTGGTTATTGTACGGTGGTTATTGTATGGTGGTTATTGTACGATGGTTATTGTACAGTGGTTAATGTACGATGGTTATTGTACGGTGGTTATTGTACGGTGGTTATTGTACGGTGGTTATTGTACGGTGGTTATTGTACGATGGTTATTGTACGATGGTTATTGTACGGTGGTAATTGTACGATGGTTATTGTATGGCTTCCCGAAAAATGTGTTAACGCTGTAAAGTAAAGACAGTTTTATTATAAAGCAATAATAACACTATAAATGTTAATGCTAGAGATAAAAAGGAAAGCTTTAATTATTTAATAAAATTGATTTTTTTCTGTTTTTCCTGATGCCACAATCTTTCGTGTATCAATGCATTCAGCCTTGTCATGCTCAATGGCCAAAATTGAAATATAAACATATTAGACAATTTTACTTTAAGCATTTGGAAGCCTTGTTCAAATAATGTTATGATTTTAGACAAGGTAACTTTCGAGCCTTAATATCTTAATAAACTTTAATAACTCAAATAGTCTTAAATTCATTCATTCTTTTTTTTTCCAAGTGGGGTTAAATAGTCTTTGCTTGAGAATGTCTTTTGAATACTCTAATTTGGCAACATTTCAAAGTTCAGCAGATTGCATGGTACACAAATATTGCATGTTTTCTAAATTCCTGAATACCTGCAAAAATTTCACATGAATTTCTACAGTAATCTCATCTTACGAATAATATAACTTTATTCCCAACTGTTTTTCTATATAACATGGATACAGTGGCGTAGCTAGGGGAAGGGGAGGGGGTCCAAATTGAAAATCCCCCCCGGGCCTATACTTGAAGAGGGGCCCCCTAAGGAGTGTCTGAAAAGATTTTTAAAATTAAATATTATATATTACGCCATCGGTCAAAATGATGGGGCCGTTAAAGAAAAAAGTCCCCGGGCCCCCGAATCCCTAGCCACGCCACTCCATGGATACCTATTTTGGATCACCAAAAATTTGCTCTCTGGTACTTTAACTTGAAGATTCGATGAAAAGGATGAGGTCTCCACATAAAATGTTATCAAAAGCATCATGAAAGTATTCCATTAGTTTCTCTGTGAGCATCTTCTATTTAGCATTTTTTCTAGCCCTATCATTATTAATTAGAATTTTCTGTGCTATCTGGTTACAGCTAATATCATGAAAAGGAAGTCAGTGTAAACCATCTACCATCTGGTCATTAGTACCATCATGTAATGGGATTCAAATTAACTCCACCATCTACCATCATGTGATCATAAGTACCATCGTATAATGGAATTGAAACTTTACCATCTACCATCATATGACCATTAGTACCATCATATAATGAAATTCAAACTTTACTTTCGACCATCATTTGGCCATCAGTGCCATCATATAATGAAATTCAAACTTTACCATCCACCACCATTTGGCCTTTAGTACCATCGTGTAATGAAATTCAAACTTTACCATCTACCATCATATGGCCGTGGATACCCATCATGAAATGACGCTTATTTTTCCTCGTTTAAAAGATATCAGCTCACCCACTATTACCTTTTCCCTCTTTTGGGGACTCCTATAAAAAAAATATTTAAAAACAACGTCATATCCGTTTTTTTTAAACATCTTTTTTAAGATAACATCAAAGACGACCTCGGCCGTTTGTCAAATTTTCCCAGCATCCCCCAACACGTGTTTCCTGTCTGAGTTTAAATCGCGCCAAATTCTTGCTAACCATCTACCTGCCGCAGTGCATGCCAAGAGCAAATAACTCTGAGTTTTTGCTTTGCTGGAAAATATTTGTGCCATTTGGTTTGTTCTGTCAGTGCATGAATGTCATTTTAAAACCCAAAGTCTTTTTTTTTTTCAGAGAGTCGCAGGCTCGTTTGGGTTCCATTATTTATTTAACGTCCTTTCCGTTTTGTCAACTTGTTAAATTGCTTCATCAGTTTTTTCGAAATGACACTAAAGGCACAGGCTTATCAATAATGGGGGGGGGGGGCTCCTTTAAACTGAGAAGCCGCGCACACATCTGACCGACGCCACGCAGCAGTTTAGAACTACCGCACGCAAAAAAGAATGATGTGTAACTTTGCTCACAGATGTTTAACAAATCCGTAGGGGGGAAACATTGTTGGTCACTGTAATGTTGTCCCTTTTGTTGTAATAAATTAGTGAGGTGTTGATAGATGTAGAGAAGTATCATGATAATTAGATAAGGTGTTGATAGATGTAGATTTTTACATAATCGATGTAGTTTTGATACCGGATTCATCAATTTCGCTTTAATTTTTAAATCCTTTTTATTAACTTGTGACGTCTGCTCGGTTGTTTGCTGGTCCAAAAAACTTTGGATCGATTTTTAACCCCATTCCCCGTATCATATCGAGCTGAAATTGTGCAGGCAGACTCGCTGCGACGATAAAAATGACGTATCAAAGGCGCCGTCCATAAAGTACGTCACGCTATTTTTGACCATTTTAAACCCCTCCCTCACTCCTGTCACAAACTGTCACAAATCTCGGAACCACCCCACCCCCTCCCACCCCAAAGTACGTCACACTATCGACCAAAAATATTTTTTATTAACAGAATATTTACAATTTAAAATAAAGCATCGTTACGTCACACATGGCCAGAAAGCTCCTCCCCCTGTCACAAAATGTCACACTTTCTTACACTTCCTCCGCCCCCCCCTCTGTGTGTTTGTAACTTTTGTACATAAGTGTGTGTGCAACTTGTGTAAATAAGTGTGTGTAATGCGTGACCATTAGTGTGTATAACGCATGTACATAAGTGTGTATAAGGTGTGTACGGGGGGTAAACAAATACGGTGTGTACGAGTTTCTTAAAGTACGGTTTGTTCATTACCCCTGTACGTATAGAGTCTAAATAGGTTGGGCACATTTACATAAGTAAAAATATACGACATACAAGTGCCTTTTAAAAAAACATATGAAGGACTCGTTGACACATAGTTGGCAGTTGGCACATACAGCCAAACAATTGTAAGCTGAAAGAATACTATAGTTTAAGGGTGGGCAAAGTGCTGCCTGTGGGCCATAGGCGACCCGCCACAGAATTCTTTTGTGGCCCGCCAAAAAAATTTTAAAAACTTGCCTAGAAGTGAGTTGGGTTTTTTTTTTGTTTTTTTTCCACGTTCGTGACCGAAAGTTCGTCTTGGGTTTTCCATTAGAGCAGCTACCTCAATGCGCATGCGCTGGCAGTGTCAATACGCAATTCTCTTGTTTGTCTGTTTTAATTCAATTTTGTTTTTACAACAGTTAACTTCAAAACTTTCTAAATAGATCTAAATAGAATCAAGGAACTCTTAGAAGAAGCGTCAAATTGGTGATAAATCTCATGTATTTAATCAAGAATTGACTCACACATATTTGCTTGGTATTTTCATTTTAAACGGTGCAGCCCTTCGCTAAAATTTCCTACCAGAGTGGGGCGGACCACGAGCCTAAACAGTTTCCGCCCCTGCTATAAAGGCTGAGCTTCTCATTTAATCCACTCCCCCGCTGCCTCGAAGTTACATCTCAGGGGCGAAGCTAAGATGTGGGCCTGTGGTTTGTAGGTTCTAGTGATGGTATTTCAACAAACGTCAAACAGTTTTACAGGTTCACAGTTAAATTTTGTTGGCATTCCCTGGGTTCACAGTTAAATTTTGTTGGCATTCCCTGGGTTCACGGATAAATTTTCTTATCATTCGCTGGCTCCCTTAAAAGTGTTTTTGTTGTTGACCTGCCAAAACTTTCTCTCTCTGGACCACAACGATACCTCTACACAACTGAGTCCCGCTCTCTGGGCCACGATGATACCTCTATTCAACTGAGTCCCGCTCTCTGGGCCACGACGATACCTCTATTCAACTGAGTCCCGCTCTCTGGGCCACAACGATACCCCTACTCAACTGAGTCCCGCTCTCGGTGCCAACTATTTGTTTTCAACTTTCCATTTTTCCTGTTTCTGCTAAAAAATCTGTTACATTTTTTTACCAGCTGCTGTTGACTGACGCCACCAAGTGAGATGCTTAATGTTCTTTTGGAACTGTTGGGTTGTTTTTTTTTAACCTCGTAAATCAAATTACGTTTTCACGTAAGATCGGAGTTGTCAATGGGCAGAATCGATTTCAGGCATCAACGATACCTTCGTGAATATCGTACTTCTGTATTTCAAAACAATGTTCTGGGTTTGAGAGTAAATTCAGTCTTCCTGATTTTTTCACACGTCAGTGACTCGTACAAGGTCATTCCTGATTTTTCACACGTCAGTGACTCGTACAAGGTCATTCCTGAGTCTTCACACGTCAGTGACTCGTACAAGGTCATTCCTGAGTCTTCACACGTCAGTGACTCGTTCAAGGTCATTCCTGAGTCCTGAGTTTTCACACGTCAGTGACTCGTACAAGGTCATTCCTTAGTCTTAAGTTTTCACACGTCAGTGACTCGTACAAGGTCATTCCTGAGTCCTGAGTTTTCACACCTCGGTGACTCGTTCAAGGTCATTCCTGAGTTTTCACACCTCGGTGACTCGTACAAGGTCATTCCTGAGTTTTCACACGTCAGTGACTCGTACAAGGTCATTCCTGAGTCTTAAGTTTTCACACGTCAGTGATTCGTACAAGGTCATTCCTGAGTCCTGAGTTTTCACACCTTGGTGACTCGTTCAAGGTCATTCCTGAGTTTTCACACGTCAGTGACTCGTACAAGGTCATTCCTGAGTCCTGAGTTTTCACACCTTGGTGACTCGTACAAGGTCATTCCTGAGTTTTCACACGTCAGTGACTCGTACAAGGTCATTCCTTAGTCTTCACACGTCAGTGACTCGTACAAGGTCATTCCTGAGTCAAGAGTTTTCACCACAATTTAAACAAAAAAATAAATAAATAAATCCAGAAACAAAAATATTTTGATGTTTTTCGTTCATATTTACAAGCTCTCTTCTGAAACCGAGATGAAAGGCTTCGCTAAGCCGACTTAATACTCAGATTAAAATTAATCTAGACTTAATGATCTGAATTACTTGCGGGATTGATTGCGTGGGTTAAAAGGAGACAACTGATGCTGCTTCTCTACCAGTAATATTATACGAGGTGACGCTTTAAGTCGGTGGGTTAGTGCCCCTGAATGAAATGGGTGTTTAATGAGGTCAATTAAAGATATTGACCCCCAAGTGATCTTTGTATTCCTAGTGAGATAAGTATAGGGAAATGTTTGTGTAGATATTGCATAGATTCTTTGTTGTTGTCGTTGTTCTTCTACTGTCGTTGTTGATGTGGTTGTGGTTGTTGTTGTTATCCCAAGATGGCGCAGCACGACTGAACTAACACACAATTCGGACACCAAATAAATAAAAAAAA
>MUZC01004293.1:184813-201271 GCA_002072015.1 Radix auricularia | reverse complement strand
GGGGGGGGGGGTCGGCTTATGAACGAACTGGTTATAGAACGAGTATATACGGTAAGTACAAATCATGAATCGACATTTAAATTAAAAGTGGCTACCAACAATTCTGGCTGCATAAAGGGAATTCCTAACGGCTTACCCTGAAATATGGGCTGTAAAATTATAGTTCTTAATTGCATTGCCTTAAATCATATTCGGAGAAACGTGGATTTAGCGTTCTAGCCAATTTTAACACAGAAACAACACACAAAAACAAAACAAAAACAAATGCAATTTTAAACAGTCAATAGTGAGGATTGAAGATAACTGCTGGTGGAGTTGAGAGTTACTAAATTGGTACCGGCACACCTGTTGGTACCGGCACACCTGTTGGTACCAGCACACCTGTTGGTACCAGCACACCTGTTGGTACCAGCACACCTGTTGGTACCAGCACACCTGTTGGTACCAGCACACCTGTTAATACCAGCACACCTGTTGGTACCGGCACACCTGTTGGTACCGGCACACCTGTTGGTACCGGCACACCTGTTGGTACCGGCACACCTGTTGGTACCAGCACACCTGTTGGTACCGGCACACCTGTTGGTACCAGCAAACCTGGTTCATCCTCATAATTAAAATGATTTCGAATGTTTTAAATTCTCTGAATTACCTTTCTATTCTGAGTTCAATAAATAGTTTTGTAATTTCTAGGGGTTTTAATACCGGATTTCAACTCCGGCTAATTCCGAATCTGCCCATTGTTACAAATCCGGCTTTGGCCCGGATTTCACTTCATGAATCCGGTCGGATTTCAAAAATTTGTATCCGGTGCAGCCCCATTCGAACGTCTATGTTACTAAATTTTACGATAAAGACACAAACATTTAGATTATTGATAATTGAAATTGAAATTACTGTTTAAATTTGAAGAAAAAATATTTTTGCTAGAAAGGGCGCTGTAGGTCAAATAAGTTTGGGAACCACTCAATAAGTCAGACATTTTGTTTTGCTATATACTAAAAGCATTATTCTTTATAAACCACTTTTAACATATAAAGTTTTAGACAATAACTGTGAAAACATTTCATTGATTTTTTTCAAATTTACTATCTCTTTATTGTAGAAACTGACCATCTGCATTGTTAAACTTGACCATCTATCTGTATTGTAGAACCTGACCATCTGTATTGTTAAATTTGACCATCTGTATTGTAAAACTTGACCATCTGTTTTGTTAAACTTGACCATCTGTATTGTAGAACTTGACCATCTGTATAGTTAAACCAGACCATCTGTATTGTTAAAATTGACCATCTGTATTGTTAAACTTGACCATCTGTATTGTAGAACCTGACCATCTGTATTGTTAAACTTGACCATCTGTATTGTTAAACTTGACCATCTGTATTGTTAAACTTGACCATCTGTATAGTTAAACCAGACCATCTGTATTGTTAAAATTGACCATCTGTATTGTTAAACTTGACCATCTGTATTGTTAAACTTGACCATCTGTATTGTTAAACTTGACCATTTGTATTCGTAAACTTGACCATCTGTATTGTTAAACTTGACCATCTGTATTGTTAAACTTGACCATCTTTATTGTTTAAATTGACCATCGGTATTGTTAAACTTGACCATCAGTATTGTTAAACTTGACCATCTGTACTGCAGAAGTTGACCGGCACTAATGTGACAGTGTTCTCTTGTCCACAGACCCCATCAAATGCTACATCTGTGACGGCACCGCTGAGAACAGCACGTGCTCTGACCCCATTGACGTCAATCACTCAGAGGTGCGCACCAAGGAATGTGACAAGGGAATATGTCTCAAGTGGACCAAGTACAGAGGAGGTTAGACGGGGAGGAGGTGTGTGATGGGAGGATGTGGATGGGTGGTGTGTGATGGGAGGATGTGGATGGTTGGTGTGTGATGGGATGATGTGGATGGGTGGTGTGTGATGGGAGGATGTGAATGGTTGCTATGGGATGGGAGGATGTGAATGGTTGGTGTGTGATTGGAGGATGTGAATGGTTGGTGTGTGATGGGAGGATGTGAATGGTTGGTGTGTGATGGGAGGATGTCGATGGTTGGTGTGTGATGGGAGGATGTCGATGGTTGGTGTGTGATTGGAGGATGTGAATGGTTGGTGTGTGTTTGGAGGATGTGGATGGTT
The DNA here is from genome assembly GCA_002072015.1 of Radix auricularia. Classification (NCBI taxonomy): domain Eukaryota; kingdom Metazoa; phylum Mollusca; class Gastropoda; family Lymnaeidae; genus Radix; species Radix auricularia. The sequence continues at coordinate 199,109 of MUZC01004293.1, read as the reverse complement.
GGTGTGTGATGGGATGATGTGGATGGGTGGTGTGTGATGGGAGGATGTGAATGGGTGGTGTGTGATGGGAGGATGTGAATGGTTGGTGTGTGATTGGAGGATGTGGATGGTGGGTGTGTGATGGGATGATGTGAATGGGTGGTGTGTGATGGGAGGATGTGAATGGTTGGTGTGTGATTGGAGGATATGAATGGTTGGTGTGTGATGGGAGGATGTCGATGGTTGGTGTGTGATGGGAGGATGTCGATGGTTGGTGTGTGATTGGAGGATGTGAATGGTTGGTGTGTGATTGGAGGATGTGAATGGTTGGTGTGTGATGGGTGTATTTGAATGGTTGGTGTGTGATGGGTGTATTTGAATGGTCGGTGTGTGTTTGGAGGATGTGAATGGTTGGTGTGTGATTTGACAGTGATTGGGCGTAAGAAAAGGGAAACATAGCGTGGCAAGTATCGAAAAGTACAGAACTGCGTATTCTATAAGTTGTATTGGGTAATGGATAATGTAAGTGGTAAATTGAAGAGATTAATGTGATTGAGAAGTAATTTAACATTGATATAATAGTTATTAACAGAAGTAATTTAACATTGATATAATAGTTATTAACAGAAGTAATTTAACATTGATATATTAGTTATTAACAGAAGTAATTTAACATTGATAGAATAGTTATTAACAGAAGTAATTTATCATTGATATAATAGTTATTAACAGAAGTAATTTAACATTGATAGAATAGTTATTAACAGAAGTAATTTGTCATTGATTTAATAGTTATTAACAGATTGCAATTTGTGGTTTAGTCATAATTTCTTCGGTGACGAAAAAAGTGTTTAAATTTTTTGTTATGCCAAAAATGAAAGTCAACAGTGGATCTAAACTTAAGTCCCCCTAAACCCGATGTTTACTTGTGTAAAGTGTGGGAAAAACAAAACATATATAAATATAACAATAATGTATATGTTCTCATACTGTTCTTTTAATTATATTTCGCGCTTGCTTATTTTTTTTTTTAAATTAATTGTCTGCAACATAAAATTTGAAAAAGGTAAATTATTTTTTTTAAGAGATATACCAAAACTTTTTTTTGAATCCATGGCGTTTTTATAAAGTTAATTTAAGTAAGAAATTTAATGTCGAATTTATAGTTTAGTAGGGATGCTGGAGGGGAAAACTTGACACTGACGTTTGTCACCGTTAATGTTTTACAATCTTGTGGATCCAGCACTGTACACAAGTTAAGTACTATAGTCAGTGAGGTCATAGTTCATATAGAGAACAAGTTGTAGAAGTGAACCAGAATATGTGGGTGCTTCGATGATCTAAGACCAATCGATGAGGAATGTCAAATAAAGCGAGATGCCAACATAATACAAAATATAGCTTCAAGCTTATATTACAAATTATTGAAAAACAACAGTTCAAATCTTTGAAATTTATAGCAGCTGGGGTAAAGACTGTCACTCAAGGATGGGACTGCACAACTATAATAACTGACATACAACAGCTCCAATAACTGACATATACACAACAGCTCCAATAACTGAGATATACACAACAGCTCCAATAACTGACATATACACAACAGCTCCAATAACTGACATATACACAACAGCTCCAATAACTGACATATACACAACAGCTCCAATAACTGACAATTACACAACAGCTCCAATAACTGACACACAACAGCTCCAATAACTTACATACAACAGCTCCAATAACTGACATACAACAGCTCCAATAACTGACATACAACAGCTCCAATAACTTACATACAACAGCTCCAATAACTGACACACAACAGCTCCAATAACTGACATACAACAGCTCCAATAAATTACATACAACAGCTCCAATAACTGACATACAACAGCTCGAATAACTTACATACAACAGCTCCAATAACTGACACACAACAGCTCCAATAACTTACATACAACAGCTCCAATAACTGACATACAACAGCTCAAATAAATTACATACAACAGCTCCAATAACTGACACACAACAGCTCCAATAACTTACATACAACAGCTCCAATAACTGACACACAACAGCTCCAATAACTGACATACAACAGCTCCAATAACTGACATGCAGAACTCATGATGAATACCAACACCAATATCTCAACGTCGATCAACCGAATGTTGACAATCGCCATGAACGTATCTGTTTTTAAGTTGCCCAGATTCGGATCTCATTAGCTCCCTACTCAACTTCCCGTGTCAAGCCCTCGAGCTAAATATAGAAAATCTGGGCAATGCTGGCAGTGTCTCGTTGATACCGTAAACCCCACCTGTTGAATCACGTTACGGGGAGAGGGGGGAGGGGGGCTAGGTGGGTTATTGATGACTAGATGATAGAGTAACTATGTGGCTATTCTTTTCAAGCTATTTGGTTTATTGATGACTAGATGATAGAGTAACTGTGTGTCTATTCTTTTCAAGCTATTTGGTTTATTGATGACTAGATCATAGAGTAACTGTGTGTCTATTCTTTTCAAGCTATTTGGTTTATTGATGACTAGATGATAGAGTAACTGTGTGTCTATTCTTTTCAAGCTTTTTGGTTTATTGATGACTAGATGATAGAGTAACTGTGTGTCTATTCTTTTCAAGCTATTTGGATTATTGAAAGATAAGGAGAAATATTTTTAGCGCATTTTCGAGAAGTCGAATGCGCTATTGCACCCGTTTTGTCCGTCCGTCCGTCTGTCATCACCCTAGATCTCAGCATCCATAAGTCCTAGACCCATGATGTATATATGTTTTTTGTATGTCCTGACCTGCCATTTGTGCATCAACACTCAGTTACTCGATCCGTTAAAAAACCCCGTTAAAACTACCAAAAAACATTGCGAATCGAGAGATAACACTGGCGCAGGCAACGGCCGCCATTGCCGGAAGTCTTAGTATTATCAAAAGTATTAGTTTTTTTTTTTTGTTGACGTCATTAGAATATGTGTAAAAGTTTAGAGAGTTTTACGTCATCATTTGTGGTGACTTCAATCAAGATCTTAGCGGCCCAGGGGCAGAAATTGAAAACTTTTTCGAAACAAGCTTCAACATTCAACTACTTTCACCAAGATTGGCAACTACGATCTATCAAACAACAATTGACGGAGTATTTGGGCGATTAGCTGATTACAATTTAGAATGTTTCATTTATGAGTCCTATTTCAGTGACCACAAACCACTTGTAGTTAGATTAAAGAGAAAATAAAAAATTTTAAAATGTAAAGAAATGACTTTTAAATAAAAAAAAATTCAGGTATATTCATTACACAAGAAAATTCATAAAAATATGTCTAAAATCTAAACACAATTACTGATAACTACATAATGCTGATATCTAACATAAGTACTGATACATAATACGAAAATGCGCTAACACGTCCTGAGTTCCAAAAGGGACCAGGCTTAACATGATTTTTTGTTTTTGTAGTGATTACTAACAGAAGCTTATTCAGCGCGGGGAAAAAGGAGGCGAGCGGGGTGGGGGGGTATTTGTTATTAGTGATGGGCATTAATTTTAAAATGACTGATACACTTACTATGCCTCCAAGCCTCATTTACCTCCCAAACTCACCATGCCTCATTTACCTCCCAACCTCACCATGCCTCATTTACCTCCCAAACTCACCAAGCCTCATTTACCTCCCAACCTCACCATGCCTCATTTACCTCCCAACCTCACCATGCCTCATTTACCTCCCAACCTCACCATGCCTCATTTACCTCCCAACCTCACCAAATCTCATTAACCTCCCAACCTCACCAAGCCTTATTTACCTCCCACCCTCGACATACCTCCCACCTACCCTCAGTCCTGTCCTCCCTTTCCTCTCCCCTAGACCTAACGATTCCATCCACTGACCTTGTTCCTTTTCTCGCCCACAACAGGTGTGCTCCAGATCCTTCGCGTCTGCAGCGCCGACCTTGACTTCCACTTGACCATGATCGACGGAGTTTGCCGCACCGAGCGAAACGGAAACGGCTACCTCTGCATGTGCGGGAAACACCTATGCAACTCTGCCCCCGGACTATATCCGGCCCTGATGTCACGCGCTGCTTACGTCACGGCGTTAATCGCGTTAGCCTATTTTCGCTCTGACGTCTTGTGGACTACATAGCACAACTGAAGGCACGCGACAAATAATTTGTAGAGTGAAAGTCAAACAGCTTGGCAGAAAGGAATTGTCTCAAAGTAACTCCTGACCGGAAAGGAAAGGACGGCAGAAAAGTTTTGATAACACTCACTGTTGGACTTTCGCTCCCTTGTTTCTAAATTGTCGATCGTGCCAAGCAGCGTTGAGGATGTAATGTTAAACTCGTTTCTTGTATAGCGAAACACAAAGTTACTGTGATAAATACAACGATGAAAAGAATGGTGCAGACAAAGAAAGACGATGGTTGCTCCAACCCTCAGAAAGACGATGGTTGCTCCAACCCTCAGAAAGACGATGGTTGCTCCAACCCTCAGAAAGAACCCTCAGAAAGACGATGGTTGCTCCAACCCTCAGAAAGACGATGGTTGCTCCAACCCTCAGAAAGACTGAGTTTCAAATTATTGATGTTGATTTCTGAAAAAAAATGAATTTGAATCTCGAACTTGCTGAATGATAAAACTGATATCAATTTACGTTTATATTTTCTTGACATTCGATGATTCTGCTAATGTGTGAGTGACGTCAATTAACGTTCGTCTGGAGAGCTGGACGAGATCTTGAAGCGAGATTTTGAGACGAGATCTAAGATCTACGCGCGGGGGATTATAGCACGACGTCCAGCGCGCTATCTATTTATATCAGACATAGCGCATGCGCACTGGCTACACAAATGTTACCCCTTCAATTGGACACCTCCTCCTATGATGCTGTATGTAGCGCCATTCAACCTGTAGTGTATAATTCAATTGTTATAGTTAATAAATTATTGAAACACAGGCTGTGTAGAATACCCCAACTTCCTTTATGTCTGTTTAACACTTTTACAATGACATCATATAATATTTTACTTTGAGAAACACCTCACGCTGTTAATCTCTAAAACAAAATGATACCTTTCTTTTTTTAACTGCTTTGGACTGTTGTACTATGTCTCTTAGCGTTACGAAATGAATGACCTGGGCTTTTTATATTATTTATATAACTTATTGACACATGGCTGAGTAGAACACCCCAACTTCCTTTAAGTCTATTCAACACTTGTACAAAACTATTGCTAACTTGTCAAAGCAAATTCAATTCTTCTTTTTTCATTTCTTTAAAAATGTTTATGACTTAAGTGGCATTTTTTTTCATATATGTGATGTACATCTAAGTAAAAGTCAATTTTTTGTTACAAATTTAAAATAACGTTCTCATGTTTACAAATATCTTAATCAGGTAAGGGTTAATTATAATATGACAGAGCAATTTTGTTCGCAATTAAACATTTTGGCTTGAGTTAATAATTAATTAGGTTTGATTAAATAAGTAAAAATAAGTGTTATAATAATTAGATTTGATTAAATAAGTAAAAATAAGTGTTATAATAATAAGGTTTGATTAAATAAGTAAAAATAAGTGTTATAATGATTAGGTTTTATTAAGTAAGTTAAAATAAGTGTTATAATAATGAATACTTTGAGAAAAAAGGATCTATTATTGTATTCACTTGTCTCCATTAGAACCAAAAAAAAATGTATGTCCACCATGCAAATCCGTTCCCTCCCCCCCCCCCCCCCCAAAAAAAAAAATATTTGTAAATCATGGGGTTTATTTTTGACCATGTTCTAAACTAAAGCTCAACTTTAAAAATCCAACCGTTGGTAGCAAAATCTAGCAATTGATATTTACCGTGGAGAGTATGGTATGAGTAAATGTAATGCACTCTGGTTAACTGGCGACATATTATGAGATTGTCATAATGAGATAATAATTTCAATTTTATCATTATGAGATTGTCATGTGAGATTGTCATTTGAGATTGTCATTTGAGATTGTCATTTAAGACTGTAATTTGAGGTTGTCATTTGAGATTGTCATTTAAGACTGTAATTTGAGATTGTCATTTGAGATGTCATTTGAGATTGTCATATGAGATTATAATCATGAGAACAAGATTTGAGATTAGCTTTTGACGTAATCAAGGTACATTGTGTTTTCTTTGTTTAGTTCAATAAACTAATCATCAACTTTGAACCCCATTTTTTAGTTTGCAGTTTCCTGATTTCAACATTTCCCCACATTGCAAGCCGAGTTCCAGGAAGCAGTCCTTCTAAAAAAACACATCACTTTGTTACATGTTTTTATTGAATCTTTTTGATTTATAAGACGATGTGCCATATACTCATATATTATTATATTTTTTTTATGGTCATTAGATCTTTCACAGCTAGATATAATTTAAGCACCCCTTCCTCCCCACCCCCTTCCCTTCACCAAATCTTCCACTCCATTCTCTTTCCCCAAGTCAGGTCTAGAGAGCAAGGGCTCGAATTTGTTTTGTTTAGTCTGATCCAAATACCCCACATGCCTCGACAGATGATGGAGTACTTAAGTTTTGTTGACCAGGTTTATTCACCAATCTCAGACATATTGTATTTCAAAGTTACCTATCCCATCACGTTGTAAAAAAAATTGTCATGTTCTCTATATTCCTGGAACACTGATTGTATTACATGAAGGATTAAGAATCTTTACTCACTACTCCTAGAACATTGATTGTATTACACTAGGATCTAGAATCTGTATTGTCTAGACGAATAGAACACTGATTGTATTACATGAAGCATCTAGAAACTGTATTCTCTAAACTCATAGACCACTGATTGTATTACACTAGGATCTAGAATCTGTATTCTCTAAACTCATAGACCACTGATTGTNAATTCATATTTTAATTAATAATTATTTACTAATTTTTACAATTATTATTAAAAATAAATAGTTATAATTATTATACACATTTTTGGTTATCTTCCTAACAATGTCATTTTTTCTCCACAATAAAGTGAGAAATTAGCATTGAATTTCGTGCTGGGTGGGGGGGGGGGGAAGGGGCTGGGAATTACATTAATTTTTTTTAAATAACTTAATAGTAATAATAGTATTCTCTTTTTTCAAAGCTTTTCTTTTACTTTTACTTTTTAAGATATAAATTGCACACTTTTTAAAATTATCTTTTTGGTGTGCTGTGTTCTTTTCATTTCTTTTTTTCATAATTTTATGTATTTTTATTAACTGGTGACATAATAGGTTATCATTTGAGATTTTCATAATGAGATAATAATTTTTTAATTTTATCATCATGATATTATCACATGACATTGTCATTTGATGATTCTGCTAATGTGGGAGTGACGTCAATTATCGTTCTCCTCGAGAGTTGAACGAGATCTTGACAAGAGATTTACGAGACGAGATCTATGAGAGGCGAATTGATGCGGGGAGAGGGGACGGTTAAATAACTTGATATAGGGGTGTTCATAATATGGCGGAAATCTATTAATAGAAATATTATATCTAAATTTATCTTTTTTCAAGGACAAAATTCATTTTAAAAAATTAATAAAAGATACGAGTCAATACGGAAATTAATGTAGGTATATTGAGAATGATTGATCTTATCAGCTAATTTTTAAATCCTTCGTTAATTTAAGACAGCTAATTGGACTTGCAAAATCAAAAACAATTTCGTAATTTTACTAAGCTAACAATTTTGAGAACATAGTGATTTGACTGTATTTATGCATCATAACATTGTTCCGCTAAAATGTAATTTTAAAAAAGAACATTACGAAATGAGCTATGACGTTTTCCGGTTTTAGAAATGAAGAACCTTATTATTCTTTTCTTTCCAGACCTGCTTTAACTTTTAATTCTAAAGAGATAAACTGCACAATTTTCTAAGTTATCTTTTCCCGTGTTCTGTCTTGTTTTCATTTCTTTCTTGGTTTTGTTTTTAGGTCTAAATACATTCCTTAAAGTTCTCGTGTGGTAGACTTGTATCTGTTGGGGGTGTGGGGGCTGGGGGTGTGAGTGGGTGGAACAAACTAATGTCAACTTTTGTCGACGTGTCCGGAAAGCCAATTGAAAAATGTTTAATTGCTCTACCCACGTGTTTCCGGTTGCCACGGGATATTGTTTAACTGTCCAGATTCCATGCACTGTTATTGCCTTTTTTAAAAAAAAAATTAAGTCTCTGAGGTACACTCACGTTCTCTTTCTCTCTCTCTCTCTCTCCCTCCCTCCCTCCACCCTCTATCTCTCTCTCTCTCTCTGTGTTCTCTATAAAAATCTTTTTCTCTTTCTTTCTCTTTCTTTACTCGTTTCTCTATCTGTATTTCTTTCTCTCTCTCTCTCTCTCTCTCTCCCCCCTCTCTCTCTCTCTCTCTCTCTCTCCCCTCTCTCTCTCTCTCTCTCTCTTTATCCGTCTTTCTCTCATAACGTTTCTCTATTTCTCTCTTTCTTTTTCAGTCTTTCCGTTATCTCTTTGTCCGTTTTCTCTCTCCCTGTATACCTTTTTCATTCTTTATATGTTTCTCATTTTTCCCTCTCTACACTCTCTCTGCCTCTCCCACCAATCCCTTTGACTCCCCTCCTCCCAGGTCATGTAGCCTCTGACTGTCGCGAAGTCACGTCTATCCACCCGTCTTGTTGCCCAGTATATGATGGAACTCTATTGATTTCTCTACTGGCTGGCACATATAATAAACTCCACCCCGGCCCCCTACCGTTGGTCACTGATGTGTCCTGCTTGACCTGAGGTATCCTTCTGGTACCGTTAAATAGGCTTTCCTCATTCGTTATACGTCTTTTATTTCATTCTTTCAGTCTATCATCTCATTAGTCCCACTTCCTTTTTGTAAACAGATTTTCTTTTAATTTTTAATAACTAATAATCAGATTTCACGTTATTTTTATTTTTTTTTAAGTTAGATTAAATGTATTGAATTACTACGTCGTAGAAGAGCGAGCAAGTGTTGTTCTGAAACAGAAATGAAAGGTGTGATGGGGGTATGGATTCGTCGCTGTAAGAAGAGAATGTGACACGACAGGGGTAAATGGGGAGGGGCAGGGGTCAAAACGCACGTTGTGGAGTCTCATGAGCAGAAATTGAAGAGTGGAATACGTCATAGCATACGTCATAGCATACGTCATGGCATACGTCATGGCATACGTCATGAAATAAGTCATGCGTATCAACTCAACCCCAAACTACATCCTCCCCCTTCCACACATGTATTTACATTAGCTTTAGGAGGTCATGATAACAGCCATGTATTTGTATTAGCTTTAGGAAGTCATGATAACACCCGTGTATTTATATTAGCTCTACGGGGTGCTGCTAACAGTAACACCCATGTATTTGTATTAGTCCTAATAGGTGTTGCTAGCACACGTGTATTTGTATTAGCTCCAAGAGGTGTTGCTAACACCCACGTTGTGCCAGGAATTCATCCACCAAGATTCAGTGGAGGATCTGATTTTATTTCAATCTTTCACCCATCACCTCACTATACACCCCCACCCCTTCCTGGACCCGCCCTCGTGTAGATAGATTTAAACAAAAGTAAGGCATTTTCTGGAGTATTCCCTTTGTTATTAAAGCCATCTTCTTCTTGTGATGTCATAATGGGAATGGTTGGCGGGGGGGGGGGGATAAATACCAGGAGATAGCAGCAAGGTGTTAGGGACGGGATGGAGGAATGTGTGTGGGGTGTGGAGAGTATATGTGTGTGGGGTGTGGAGAGTACATGTGTGTGGGGTGTGGAGAGTACATGTGTGTGGGACGTGGAGAGAGTGCATGTGTGTGGGGTGTGGAGAGAGTACATGTGTGTGAGATGTGGAGAGAGTACATGTGTGTGGGGCGTGCAGAGAGTACATGTGTGTGGGATGTGGAGAGAGTACATGTGTGTGGGACGTGAAGAGAGTACATGTGTGTGGAATGTGGAGAGAGTACATGTGTGTGGGGCGTGCAGAGAGTACATGTGTGTGTGGGATGTGGAGAGAGTACATGTGTGTGGGATGTGGAGAGAGTACATGTGTGTGGGACGTGGAGAGAGTACGTGTGTGTGGAATGTGGAGAGAGTACATGTGTGTGGGATGTGGAGAGAGTACATGTGTGTGGGATATGGAGAGAGTACATGTGTGTGTGGGATGTGGAGAGAGTACATGTGTGTGGGATGTGGAGAGAGTACGTGTGTGTGGGATGTGGAGAGAGTACATGTGTGTGTGGGATGTGGAGAGAGTACATGTGTGTGTGGGATGTGGAGAGAGCACATGTGTGTGTGGGATGTGGAGAGAGTACATGTGTGTGTGGGATGTGGAGAGAGTACATGTGTGTGGGATGTAGAGAGAGTACATGTGTGTGGGATGTGGAGAGAGTACATGTGTGTGGAATGATAGGATAAGCCTATTAGCGGCGGAGCACATCGTATATTTAATGAATGTTAAACCAGTGACGTGTTAGTTGTCTCTCGACTTTGTTTTTACTGGACTTTCCATGAATTGTTTCTCTGTTGACGTTAAAAGTATTACTTTTTAATTAATTATTTTAAAGTTAAATGACAGCTGTGATTCGTTTATCCACAGCCCGGCCAGCGGGCCAAATACGGCCCGAGCTAAAATCGTGACTGAGCCGTGCCTCATCTTAAGTAATTAACTGAGTCTAGGATTGTTTCGGTAGCGAATACAACATTATGTGCGTCGGTAAAGTCGTTCCTACAAGATGTTCTGAGTACAAGATACAAAGAGGTACAAATCCATGACGTTTTAATTTTACCAACATGGGTTATTCGTTACAAAAACCCAATGAAGTTATTTTCAGTTTTTATGATCTGCGCACAAAGTTCGATGAAATCTGATGGCTAAAATCGTTGTTGTATTTTGTTCATTTTTGACTACTCTGAAAAGGAAATGAACGTGACGTTGTTGGGTCATCACAATATTTCCTTCAACATTTTCCCCCAAAATTATTTTTCAAAACATTTTATTTATTATAAATATTACATTAAAAAAAATTATTTAAATAAATTTTAAAAATTTTAAACTTTCCCATTATTTATCTCTTTTTGTTGTTGTTGTAAGTTTCTTATGATGGAGTCAGTCAATAAAAAAGTCTNCCATCCCTAAAAAAATATTTTAAAATTCTTAATTATCAATTTAAAAATAATAAATTACCACCAAAAAATAATCATATGATACAATAATCCTAGAGCTCAGTCCAAACGTTATCTAAAAATATTAGTCTATTATCTTAATCCAACCCGAGCATTTTTCCACTTCATGAAATACGGCCATTGTCGCAAAAAGTGTGCACACCCCCGTTTGCAGACATGACTAAGGCAGTGATTCTCAAACTGATGTGATCTTTTGATATTTCCAATGGTCTTTTTATTGATGTTTGGCTCGGCTCCCTGCAGACGGTCTGACAAATAATACATAGATTATTTTTCTCTGTTGGTTGAGAATACATCAGTGGGGGGCGGGCCGCAGGGGGTGACACCAGACTGTAAATTCTATATATTCCCGTTATTTTGCACTGGAAAACTCGGAAGAGTTCTATGGGTTAAATCGTGAGGGGGTGACACTAAAAGCTACCGCCCCGGATGATACCATGAGCTACCGCCCCGGGTGACACCAAACCTAGTGACGCCTCTGGAATACATCCAACATTTTTTTAAAAATATGGGTTCGGCCGTAAATACTCTTCATGGGACAATACCCATTGCACTGTCGGGTCAATCGTTGGGTATCCGGATCACTGGCTCATACGTTGAGTCTGGTTTGTCAGACTTATTGTCCCGGTGTCACGCTAGACTGGTTGTCCCGTTAGACTGATTGTTGCGGTGTCACGTCAGACTGGTTGTCCGGTGTCACGCTAGACTGGTTGTCCCGTTAGACTGATTGTTGCGGTGTCACGTCAGACTGATTGTTGCGGTGTCACGTCAGACTGGTTGTTGCGGTGTCACGTCAGACTGATTGTTGCGGTGTCACGTCAGACTGATTGTTGCGGTGTCACGTCAGACTGGTTGTCCGGTGTCACGCTAGACTGGTTGTCCCGTTAGACTGATTGTTGCGGTGTCACGTCAGACTGGTTGTGGCGGTGTCACGTCAGACTGATTTGTCGCGGTGTCACGTCAGACTGGTTGTCCGGTGTCACGCTAGACTGCTTGTCCCGTTAGACTGATTGTTGCGGTGTCAAGTCAGACTGGTTGTCCGGTGTCACGTCAGGCTGATTGTTGCGGTGTCACGTCAGACTGGTTGTCCGGTGTCACGTCAGACTGGTTGTCCGGTGTCACGTCAGACTGACTGTTGCGGTATCCAGTCAAACTGGTTGCTCCCCTGGCTGTCGGATTTTTTTCTTCGTTGCCGTCAAGAAACTACACTCCCATACATGTGTCCACTAAAATTATTACTGCTATTTACGCGTAGTTTTCCTACTCCACCCGTTTGGTGCAAAACTCTTTTCAACAAGGTTTCATCAATTTCACAGATCATATTACAGCGCATAGGTGACTAAATTTTGTTTTTCGATTAATCGTATAGATCCATTTAGAATCAATTGAAATAATGGTCGAAAATCTTCTAGCCAGCATCTGGTAGTTGATTGTGACAAGTTAAATACAATAAACACTGACCACGGGGCTGACCACTGACCATGGGACTGACCGTTGACCATGGTGATGGCCGGTGAACTAATAAATCCTAATACACAGGCGGTTTTCCACTGGTTGTGTAGAAACTGGGCAGACATTGTCTCTTCAAGAATGGGTACCACTAGTTTTCTCTATAATGATCATTTTAAAGTAATCGTCCATCAATACCTTTTGGACAAATCTTTTTTTTTCCGAGGCCGCCTGGAAGGCAATCAGTGTTAACGTTACCTGTGCTACTTTCTGGGGAAAAAAACTTTAATTTCCCGGCGTCTTGCTTCATTGTGAGATGAATGTTCTTGCTCTAATCTCTTCTGGCATTCTTACACTAACTTACAGTTTGCGATGTCACTTCACGCCTTCTTACACGAGCTGGCCCAGTAATGACAGCTTAACGTCTTCTTTCACCGAAAACTATGGCGAGGGTCGGTGATTTTTTTTTTAAAATTTGTATATATGGATGATTTTTTTTTAAAGTAAAGAATCATTTAAGGCGTTAAAGGATTCTAATAATAGGTGAAACTAAGGCAAGAAACCTTAAGTATTAACATTTGTAAGGCACTAATGGGCTTCCAGACTAAGGATTCTGACGTAAAACTCGACATAACGGCTTGTTGTTGAAATGGAGATAGCATTTCTTGTAACGAAAACGTGTTACACTTGTTTCATAAACACCTGAATATCAGTTATTGTTACTTTTTAAATATGTTTTCTTACAATGCAAAACAAAATGGAGTGTTAACGTTATTTGTAAAGCGGGGATTATATTAAAATGATTTTCAACGAGTTAAAATTACTCTGAATCGTTTAATTTAACTTTTTAAACAAAGGGGTTCTCAAATATTTTTGTTCAATGTCGTGTTTAGTGGCCTACTATGAACTTGTTATGAACTTCGTCACTGCATCTCGACAAATTCCGAACTGTAATAAAAGGGTTTTTTCCAAGTAGGATTCTAAAGTACACTCAAATGAAAATTTTTATATCAATATTTTCCATTTTTCAAACCCCAATATTAACTTAGTTGTGTAATGCAACAATGTTACCTCACTAAAAATGTAATTTGTTGTTATCATAGCCCTGTAACATCGTATCATCCACAGGCGACTGTTTTATTACATTGTTTCTTCATGTCGTGTAAATCACAGTTAACTGAAATTTCTCAAATAAAATTTTTCAAATGTAAAGTTTGTCATAATCAGGTCATTACATCATATTAAACTCCAGGTCATTACTTCATACTCTTCTTAAAGCTGCTTCCAAGTCTGAAATGGAACCGTCAGGGAAAACGAAAATGATCCCGGCCAAAGATTAAGTGTCACCGAGATGTGAAATCGGACATCAAGAAACTAGGTCTGGTCAAGGCAGAGATGACCGGGGATAATGGCCAACGATAGAGATATCTGAAGAAACTGGCCCAGGATAGAGATGTCTGGAGAGACTGGCCCAGGATAGAGATGTCTGGAGATACTGACCCAGGATAGAGATGTCTGGAGAGACTGGCCCAGGATAGAGATGTCTGGAGAGACTGGCCCAGGATAGAGATGTCTGGAGAGACTGACCCAGGATAGAGATGTCTGGAGAGACTGGCCCAGGATAGAGATGTCTGGAGAGACTGGTCCAGGATAGAGTTGTCTGGAGAGACTGGCCCAG
>MUZC01004293.1:173341-184002 GCA_002072015.1 Radix auricularia | reverse complement strand
CCCACCCCGCCCCCCCATGTTTCATGTTTTATAAGCATGCGCACATAAGCGCATCTCCATACCTTTGTGTTCGTATCGTTAGTAAACCTCGTACACCTTATCACGTTTAAACACTTCCACCAATACGGTAACCAGGAACTAATGTTTAATGTCACGCTCTGTTTCTAACAGTTATACTTCTGTGATTAACACCAACGCGCGTGTGCTATCTTTGTTGATTCAATTTGTTAACTATGTCATAATGTTGATGATGTTTGATCCCCGTTCACCTGTTCGTTGCCATTTAGTAACATATCGAATGTAATCTCTTCCCCTTTACAATTTTATTCACGTGTATATCAATGTACTTACTTTAGGTACTTTAGGAACATAATGAGACCTGCACTTTTTTATATTTTGTTCAACTTCAAGGATTTAGAAACAAATTAAATTTGTGCACTTGTTAACTTCACAATTCTAGTTGTTCATCGTTGTTTTGTTTTTTAAGTCTTCGTCTTTTGTTCATACTCTATATCAGAGGCGTCACTAGGGTTGGTGTCACCCGGGGCGGTAGCTAATGGTGTCACCCCCCTTACTACTTAACCCATAGAACTCCTCCGAGTTTTCGACTGCAAAATAACGGGAACATACAGAATTTTACATTTTGATGTCACCCCCCTGATGGTGTCTCCCGGGGCGGCCCGCCCCCACCGCACCCCCCTAGTGACGCCACTGCTCTATATATTAAGGTTCGAAAATTAGTGCTCTAATCAATACGGACCCAGCGGCTTAGCTAAGGATTGATATGGATTTGGGGGCCCGGTGGGCTAGGTCTATGTAGGGGACCCTGGATACATGGCGATGTCGTAATATTAAATGTTTTAAACAAATATTACACTCATTTGGAGGCCCCCCCCCCCCCCAAATATGAAAACTACACACAAAAACACAGCACCGCTGGGCCGAATAAAATGTACTTTTAATATCACCACGACTGTTTCTGAGTGGAATTTTGACATGCGCAGATGATGCGTGAACAAGTAAATACATTGCATGGTGGTTCAATTACTGTGTTTACCGCGCAAGTAGTAATTTATATTACTGTTTCAGGTTTCAAAAAGTTACTGTAAGAGAATTATTTAAAATTTAATTTATTTTGTTTTTATTGCGTTAAAGTAGCACAAATAATTTTTGTCTTTTACAAAATTAAAATACGGATATTCATTAAAAATGGTACGCCTACCCAATTAAAGTAATATGTAAATAATTTGAATTTTGACTAGAATATGAAAATATTTTAATTTCTCGTTTTATAAACACCACAAAATGCATAGATAATTTCGAAAAAAAAAAAAACATACTTCAAAATTTCAAGCGCCTTAGAAAAATTGACATCTGAAGAAGTAACTAGTAAAACGAGATCAGGTGCTGAAATGTTAATCTATTCAATGCAATCTTTTTCTTTTTATGTTATCTATATTTATGGGAAACCGTCTTTAAAAAAAAAAATAATAATGCAAACCGATTTCATGAAACAAAGAGATCTGCTAACACAAAACGCTGTTATATCAGTGTTATAACAGTGTGTGAAGAGTTGCAGACATCATATACAAGAAGAGGCATTACGTTTGAAATAAAGGATCAATTAAAATTTATTTAACAGCACAGATTGGAAAATTCTGTACCCAACATTTTAACATTGCTAAGAATTGTTCAACAATTGCTATCAGTGTCGCTAGTTGTGAAAGGAGATTCTCCAAGCTGAAGTTGATAAAAATAATTATCTTTCTTCCACAATGAGGGATTTAAGACTACGAAATCTTGCAGTATTATCCATAGGACAATATATTAGAAATAATTGGAAATTTTGATAGCATAATACAAGATTTTTTCTACTGTGAAAGTTAGTAAACTAAATATATAAATATGTTTACATTTATATAATTTATTTATTTGTTTAAAAAAATCATTTATGGTAAACGTTTTACCCAGCTCTTCTGCGCTTTAGTTACAAATGTTTATTCATGTTTGTCAATTTATAAAATTCATCCTATGATTGACTGAAGGGGCCATCCAGTAATGACGTCAAGCTATTTTGGCTGACTTTTCACTCCCTCCCACCCACCTTCCTCGTCAAACGTGTCATAAATACTTAGACCCCTTCTTCAAAATGACGTCTCAAAGCTAAGGACACCCCCCATAAAAGCAAAATTTTATATTGGAAAATGAGCATGTTTCAAATAATTTTTTGGTGTCATTTAAGTATTTTCTAGTTTAAGGCTGCACTATGATATCGTAACACACGTGAAGCTATGTAAAACGTTATTAAGTTAAGTGTCATTTATCAAATATTTAAGTGGAACTTTTATTTAATGTTGCATGTTTTGATGTGACGTCATGTTTATTAAACACACACCCCTCTCGTCACAAATATATGAACCCCCCCCCAACCAATTGTGCGTGACATCATTTGTCGGTTCGCCCTCAAAGGCAAATTGGAGACGACCCCCCTCCCACCCAGGGCGGCAAAAGCTTAAGCTACACCACTGTGTTTTAGAATGTCGCATGCGATTTAAGAATTATTTGAATATCAGACATTTGTATGTCTGTTTTAATATGTTTTAAAATCAAACCTTAACATTATTAGCGTCTCTGATAAATGATGGCTCGAGTTTAATCCACATATTGTCAGAGGTGCCCCAGCACTTATCACTGGTCCAAGGTGCCCCAGCACTTATCACTGGTCCAAGGTGGCCCAGCACTTATCACTGGTCCAAGGTGGCACAGCACTTATCACTGGTCCAAGGTGGCCCAGCACTTATCACTGGTCCAAGGTGGCCCAGCACTTATCACTGGTCCAAGGTGGCCCAGAACTTATCACTGGCCCAAGGTGGCCCAACACTTATCATAATAAAAAAATTAAGTAAATCAAAAAATATATATATATTGATTTTTTAAATAAAACCTTTTTTTAAACTGTTAAAAAAAATTTTTTTTAATCTCACCAACATTAAACATTAGTAAAGTTATTGTGTTCCAAAAGACTTGGATGATGCTAGAGGCTCTTTTGTTAGTCGCAGCATATGCCATATATAAATGACTGACGTAGCCCCTTGTCAATCGTATTTGTGCTATCCAAAAAGTAAATGTTGATAATTAAGTACTAACATGGCTGTAGATTTTTGTTTAAAACGACGTCAAGTTGTTCAAATCAAACAACCCAAAATGATTTAACATTTAATTGTTGGGTTGATGTTTTGTTTTGTTATATAAAGCGGGCTAAGAGAACTTTGAAACCAGTACGGCTGTTATGAAAAGCTTGTTTGCCGACCATCAAGAGATACCACGTGACCTGATATTTTACAACGTTATGAGATCATTTGGGAACATCTTCTATTTATGTAGTGAAACGTAAAAATGCGAGTAAATCAAAGGTTGGATTTTTCGGTTTCTTCTTATAATTGTAGAAGTAAGAACATAACAAAAAATACTGGCTTGAATGTTTGAGGGAGAGAAGGACTTTTCACTCAGTCAGGAACTATACCTAATACATCCAAAATGTTTTAGATAAAATTGTGTTACTGTTTTTTTTAAATTAAATCAATGTGTCAGGGACTTCAACAATTAAAAAAGGGGAGGGGAGAGAATACAAAAATTAGAAAATTAGATCAATTTATCCAAATTAGGGCACATAAACTAAGGGACACAATCTTGAATGATTTAAGAAGTACTGAGTACTTTAGTCTATCAGAAGATGACACGCCCGCTTTGGTCCCATTGATTAGCTCATTAAACGTTTTCCAACCTGAAAAATAATTTAAAATCATTTAAAATATTTTTTTTTTAATAATTACATTTTCCTATTTAAATTTAAAGTAATTTAAGGCTACATCTGCGTAAGCGCGTACTTGTATTTTCTCTATGCAGAAGTTCGTTGCGTCCAATTACTTAACAATTCAATATACAAATGATTTTGTTTTTTAAAAACTGGTTGTTTAATGTGGTGAAAAAAAAAATCATGATTTATAGCAAGATATATTTTTCTTGATTTATAGCAAGATATTTTTTTTCTTGATTTATAGCAAGATATTTTTTTTCATAAACGATTATCTCATAAATTAAGTAACAATTTTTTAATTAATTAAGTAATTAATGCAGTGTTTCTCAAACTTTTTGGGGGGTAACGGTAAGGACACACTAAAAATATTCGAGAATTTTCACGACACACAAAAATAATTCCAACTTATTTTATTAAGAAAAAAATAAATAAACGTAAAAAAAAAAAAAAGATTTTTAAAAAGCACGTTTTTATAAATGGGTTAAAAAGAAGAAAATAAATTAAAGCATATAAGTTCAAGTACTTTAATTGAGTCCATTTATAAAAGCGTGGGTTTTAAAAATCTTATTTTTTTAAACCTCTATTTATTTTTATACCAAGTACCTGATAATCCGCCCGCCCAACGTTTTAATACCACGGGTATATGGTAACGGGGTGATCTCGGCGCGTGAATGTTAACAGCAGACGGATACATAATAATATGCTATATTAAGATAAACTACAAAATGCATTTATTTACAAGCGGTACATTCTGTCGATCTGAAATTTTGATGCAACGCATTGTCATCCATGATCTATCTGTGGTAAAATTTTGAGATCTGTAGGACCATTAGAAGTGGCTTAAGTTTACGTTGGAAAATCTGACATTTTGCGTACAGACAAAAAGACAAAAAAGGAACGAAAGCAAGTTAATAAAAACGTGGTAAAAAGATAACATTTTTTACATCTTACTGTGTGATGGATGTGCCTGCTGAAGAGAACACATTACACATCATATTCCATCGGGCTCCAACTCCAAAGTTGACATGCAAACGCGCAACTCATCATCAACTGTAAGAAGTCTCTCTTGTTTCTTGGACTTGATTTCAGTTAATGCCGAAAACCAAAAATCACAGAACCAATAAGATGAAAATGGCAACAGAGTTTTAACTGCTTTCAAACTGACTAAAGAATAGACTTTCCTGACTGCAAGCCAAAATGCTTCTAAAGTCGTGTTGGTGAACGTTGTTTGATAGAATTTGTTATGTCCTAAGAGTTCTCTTTGCCTTCTAGCAGCGATTCTCATAGGATGGATGCGTTTCATCTCAGTTGATTCTGGAAAATTACGGGTTGGCACAACCTCCTGAGCCCTTGTGAGGCAAATTATTAGTGACACACTTTGCAAATTCGATAAAGTAAGCTGGTCTGCAAAGATGGACAATAAAGATCATATGGTTTTTACTTTGAAAACTCCTGTTGATCTTGGCATAATCTCATCAAATTTGAGAGTTTTTGCCACAAACAATAAAGGAAATTTATGAGCAACTGCATCTGCTCTTTCTGAAGCTCCGAGTCCATCAGTTGTTTGGTTGATTTGGCATTGGAGGAGGAAAGAATCTCGAAGGTAAAACGTTGAAATATGCGCTCCGTACTTTGTCGCAGAATTTTATGTCCGGACATTTCACAATTTGAGTTAAGTATTGGCTGGTGCGAACATGATTGTCAAACCATTCCTGATCCTTCGATATCAGTCCTGCTGCATAAAATCCAGATTTCTCAGGGTTGATATATTCTGCAACTGTTGGAAATTGCTTAACAATCACATGCGACCAGGCATCGGCTAAAGTTTCACCGGCAAACTTGAAGTTTGTTCTTTCCCAATCCTCACTGATTGTTCTGCCCTGCGAATCAAGGTGACTGCCATAAAATTCATTTGGCACCAGACAGTTCTCTGCTCAATGGAGCCATTCGACGTTCCACGCGATTAAAAGCACTTCTTCCCGGTGCATTGGTTGCAAGGAATAAGGCATCAAGATTATTTTTAACGAAGTGATGGATTGTAACTTCAAATACTTTTTGATAGCGAGGATTTTCATCTGGCCCTCCAACCACTGTAAATAATAGGTTTGATCACATTTTCTCTTTTATCTTATTCTATTTCATCGAATTCATCCAAAGCCTATTATAGTCTTTCGAAGTCTAAGCCATGAGCAAAAGCAGTGGATGGCGAATGCTTCCCTGATCGCATTGCTATATATGTGAAACCTGAATAGCTTACGTCTGTTAATGACCAATCACCCCAACGGTTCTAAAAATACTAAGTTTCTAAAACTGTAACGGCAATACCCTGTATACCAAGACTGCTCAAAAGTACATGGTAATAACATGTACTACTTCGTATATTTCTAAATACCCTAACATTACCAATACAATTATCAATCTATCATTATATAAGTAATATATTGGGCACATTGCCACATAATTAATCAATAATTTTTAATTTTATATTAAACTATGTTTTCTTCATAATACTCTTGTAAAAACCAATGAACCTTTGGTCTCAGGCTTTTATGGCTGTAGGGTTGTTCCATAGGGCAGTAGGAATATTTATCTATGTGTTAACCTCTATTAAAAACGAAATTATATTTGAGATTTTCTTTTAGCCTTTTATTAACTAAAAAAATGGAACAGACCAATAAATGATCATGTCATTAACTAGTATTTATCATATATTTTAAAGAAACTTAATATAATCGATTTTAAGTTTATGATAATAATGATTATGTTTTATAAATATTACCTCTTTATCCTAAATATTTTGTATTATAATACAAATTTCAAATTTCTTGATAAGTGATATAATTTTGTAGAAGACAACAAAGAAATAGTACCACTTTCGGTAAGGCTACACATAAAACAAGGTTTCGCAACAGTATACTAGCGCTCCTAACTAGCATGAGGAATTGTGAACAACACATATTGAAAAGATACGCATTTCATGCTATTTTGTCATAAAACTAATTTAAGTGTTTCACAAAATTATTTTTAAAACTATTTTAAATTTTACTTTTAAAATATATAAAGATTAAATTAGAAATAAAAATTAAAATATATTAAAAATGTGACGTCACACTTGACCTGACCCCCTGTCACACTTTCTTACACCAACCCCCCCCTCCTTTGGAGCGTGACGAACTTTATGGATGGTCCCATAGAATGCACATCTTTGGGCAAATATTTAGAAACTAGACTTTCTCTATGAATCATGCAGTGGGCGGAGACGATTTTGTTGAGGCGCAAGAGTTGCATTGAAGGACAACCATCGGTGCAAATACCAACGAATGAAAAGTTTTAAGCCAACTACACCGCTAGAAAGAATTAAAATGAAGATGGCGTACACAGATGCTAACCGAATCTAACGTCCTGCACCACGCGAAATACACACGATTACTGATTTCGTTGATTTTTTAAACAAGCATTTTGTTTTGCTTTATTTTAAAATTTCA
This sequence comes from Radix auricularia, assembly GCA_002072015.1. Taxonomy (NCBI): domain Eukaryota; kingdom Metazoa; phylum Mollusca; class Gastropoda; family Lymnaeidae; genus Radix; species Radix auricularia. The sequence continues at coordinate 176,700 of MUZC01004293.1, read as the reverse complement.
TAATAACCTCAGAGCTCAGAACCCTATCAATTTTAAATATTTTTACTAAATCTCGCTCCACACCTGGAAATCTCTCACGACACACTAATGTGTCACGACATACAGATTGAGAAACACTGATTTAATTAAATGAATACCGCCATTCCCGTAAGTCAAGAACGTTGGGATTTAAAAAATATGAATCTCTAAAATGATCTAAATATTGTTCAAAATCTCAACGCCTAGACATTTGAGATGCAGTTAAATTGATTAGATTAAAAAATGTGTCTAAATAACTATAAAGTATATTTGGCGTATTTTTTTTATATTATATTATATATCTCAATGTTGCAGTTTGTGTTGCAATACAGCAGTATTTTTCCCGCACAAAATTAACTCTTATGTCCACATTTAGCATGCATTTATTCACGCGTAAACCTTTGCAGGCTTTTTTATCACATAAACGTCTATCTAACTCAGTAAAATTCTTTTTCGCTTTCCTTATTTTTTTCCCGTTATCTCTCTCTTCCCATATATGTATATCTATCTATCTATATCTATATTTCTCTCTAACGCATTCTTTCACTTACAGACATGTTGATTAAGCATAATTAGTCTTAATAATAAGTGTATGAATTATATATAAGAAGCAATGTAGAATTATTTCTTATTACTTATATTCTTTTGATAATTTAAACGAAATTTTTAAAATACATTTTAGTTGATTTTGATGTGTTAAATATAATTTACAACATATTTACCATAATCATATTATTAATCGTATCTAAGATTTACAGCCACAGAGATAAAAAAAAATCTGGTTAGTATAGAAGTTGTTAAAAATTGGTATCGATATTATATTATCAATGTAAATCAACTTTTAGTAACATTTTGTATCACCGGTGACATTTCAATACTGCCTTATTTTTTAAATCTAAAATATAGTTATTTCTTGGACTCTTCCACTCACTTGAATTATAAATTTTGGGATAAAATAGGCTTAATTTTTATTTCAATTTTCTATGTTTAGTGTCTAAGGGTATTACATATTTTCTAGATGCCATTCATAATATTTTCTTATTGTTATTTATTATTTAGCTTCATCATGTCACAATTAATCAATTAAAAATTATTTATGATAACATCCGATCACGATTAATGTTTTTTAATGCTATTGTTTTTAAAATATATCAATTAGAACCTAATAAATAATTAGTCAATATATTTTGTGAAATATTGAATTTTTATGCAAGTAAATTAAATAATAATTATGTCTTCTTATAAGCTTTTTTTTTTTTTGAATCACTGGTATTTATTGTTGTTTCTAATTATTTTTTTTTCTTCAATTTAAAGAAAATATGAAATGTTAATTTTCTGAAAAGTAGTAGAACTCTAATACCTCCTTTAATGTAGGTATCGAATCAAAGTGGGTTATCGGTTCTTGCCATTTCAGTTCTTCAATGGACAAGATGGCGGACGCCGAGGAACCCGAAAACGTGGAGACCACTCCAGCCAACGATATTGTTGTCACCAAGTATAAAATGGCTGGTGATATGGTTAATGGTAATGAATAATTTCTATTTACCTAAATGCCAGCTTTAAAAAACTCTTATTTAACAAACTAAGACTTCCTTTTAATGAAATTCCTGTCACCATGTGGTCTCCCTTGACTTGGACTTAAATGAAAATATTTTGAAGTTTTCTACTTGTCCATGCCAATTTATTTTTTTATTATTTACAACAAATATTTCTGCATTTACGCCTTTCATAATATTTATGCCTTCTTCCTTAACTTATATAATATAGGCCAATATTATTCAGAACTGCCAGTGTGCTATTATGGCTATTATTGATTGTCTTGACAATTGACTCAATAACAATTGATTCAAATTCATTGGCCATAAGAAGCTGGGAATAGCGTAGGCGTGGTGCCTCATTGCTGTAAACACTGAGCCGCTTGCCAATAGGTTTAGCATATAGACTACAATAATCGGTAAATTCGGAGAGCACTTTCCCACACTATAGTATATGGCCACCATCTTTGTTGCTGTGCCAAATGAAACGCAAATTGAAAATTTCAACGATTTAAATTCTAAACCTAAATTCACAATTAAATATTCTATAACTGGTAAATTATCGTTGTACAGATCAGGGCGAAATAAGGTCTTTTCCGGCCGCCATCTTTGGTTGCTATGCAAGTCACAAAGATGAAGGGCGGATCAAAGTCCCAACTGAGGGGAAAATGCTGAAAATGAAATGGGCCGGGCAATGGAAGAAAATCACGAAAAATACACGTTATAAATAATTCTCGAGTTATTAACTCTTAATGTACCAAAGCGCGGTTTACCGTTTAGTACCAAAGAGCGGTAATGCGCGACTCAATAGAACTCTCTTTAGAAACGAAATTACAGAAAATAAAAACTATTCAGTGCGGGATGAACGATGTTTTCGACTTCCGGCAAAGGCGGCTGTTTACCTCGCTAGTGTTATCGCTCGATTCGCTATGTTTTTTGGAAGTTTTTACGCTTTTTTTCTTCGAAGATGCGATTTCGCTATACTTTATTAATAAAATAATAGTACTATACTACAGGTAAAAATAGCTTTAAACTCAAAACGGTCTTTCGGATACATAAAATAACCATTCTGATCCTAAAAGATGACGTCAGTATGACCATAATAATAAAAATGGATTTAACGCAATTTTTAAAATTTTATAACCGGTTGATCGCAATTTGGGAAATTCTTATGGTACTGAGGCGGAAGTTTTCCGAAAACCTTATGGCACATTAAGAGTTAATATTATTACATCCTTCCGAAATATCACTAGTAAAACACTTAAATCAGCTTCTTCAACTAATTCAATAATTTACATTATTTTGATGGCAACACCCGGCAAAATTTATATTATAAAATACCATACTGGGCGTGTGCAGACTAGTTGTAATTGGCTGATTGGCAACCATTACAATCAACAATGCATTCAGCCATCAGTTATTGTATTGGTGGGTTTTTTTTAAATATTTAATTTTTTACCTGAATTCCTATTATCTGTTAGGCCTACTTGCTTAAATTGACTTAATTTTTGAGTGGATTTGGGCATTTTCATATTTCATTTAAGTGCCTGGCATTTAAAACTTGCCAATGCAATCAATTACATGAGCACAGAGATATTATTTAAATGTAGGCATTAGTATAGTGTAGTAAATATAAGCAGCTCAAATTTAATTTTAAAAAATAAGCCTATCTAAATCACCTACAAACTGTCCATATGCCAGTGCCTTAGTGTCCAGACAGAATGTTAATATTGTAAATTTTCTATTTTAAAATGTCATATGTCCTGAAAGGAAAGAATATTATTATAAACCGCTGTGTCCCCCCCC
>MUZC01004293.1:135389-173323 GCA_002072015.1 Radix auricularia | reverse complement strand
CCCCCCCCCCCCCCCCCCCCGATAATAATCTTGCCTTTTGCCTTCTAAACACAAGTAACCTTCTAACTCTTGTCAAAATATCATGCTTTAATAAATTTTGAAATGGCATTTTATCTTAAACATTATCTTTACTAATCATTGCTCATGTGGTAAGTTACTTAAATTATTTATTTCATGCTATTTATACTAGTGATGTGGTTGGAGAGCTCTTTGCAATTATTGTCTCTTTGATATAAAAAAGATAGAAATCATCATTGATGTAAATATAAACATGCAGATCTTTTGCTATGTATAGGGTGATAAGATTTAAACAGGCAGTCACCCGTTGACAGAAATGATATTAATTTTTGAAAGTCGTCTACTTTAGTGGCGCAATTAATTCAGACCTGTCAACCTATCCAATTTTGTTGGAATTAATGAGATTTTTGTTACCTCTCAACAATGGGGAAAATGAACGGCATTCAAACATTGTCTCACCCTGAAACTTTCTCTTGCAGTCTTGTTATTATGGGGTACCCATTCATAAATTTACTCAGTTTTCTATCCATACTTATTTCCATGTCAAGTCATTACTTGTAGCAGGCCTGGTAAAAACACACCTGCAATTAATAATTTATTAAGGTTGTTTACGGTTATCCGGTCCTCACATCAGGCCAGGTCCTGCTTAATCAGGACCAGTTAACCGCAAATTCAATAAGCCCATATAAGCTAATTACCCGGACTTCGTTTTTGTTGTGTTACAATTAAGATGCAGGGCAACATACGAGACTAATAACGCGAGCGACGGTGACTCGATCGGTTTCTCCATATTTCGGTATATAAATAATATACACGTCATCGCTATTAATTAGACTTTGCCTACAACAAAAGAATTTTTTAATTTGCTTAGTTGTCTAAGCACTGTATGAGAGCTAGCACACAGTGCGTGTTTGATGTGAACAACAGCATCGCCGACTGTTTCTATTTATATTACATGACAATCAGTTAAATGAAAAGACTTTATCAAGAAAGAAAAAAAGTAATTTGATAAAACTTATTGTAAGTAAAAGACAATGATTATAAACAAATAATTTCAACTGCAAACACAAATCACCGTACTTTTAAAAACATTCCAGATTGGCAATGATAGTAGTCCATGTGCTCACAAAATATACAACAATGTAATTATAGTCTGTTTCTTATAAAGATAAGAAAAGCTAATAAAAAACATATGACCCCCGTGACCTATCAGCATTCTCTAGCCATTGGTTTCCCGCATCCAAAAAAAATTAATGGCGGAGATCGCAATCATAGTAGTCAGTGCTCACAAAATAGACAACGATGTAACTATAGTCTGTTTCTTGTTAAAATTTGATGTTTTCTAAAAATTTATTTTGTGTGCGTTGGAAAAGGAGCACAGCGCAACAGAGCTGAACACAAGCGGGCGGTGACGTCACATGTTCTTTGAAGTCACCATCAGAGTGTGCGTGGATAAAAATTGATGCTTTACACACTCTCTTTGTTGGTTCTCAACAAAATTAAGGAAAAATACGGATATTTATTAAAATTCTTTGAAATTAACTTATTACACTTATTGAAGTAGTTACATTTAGGTCCCTTTCTCCCAGATGCTCTGTTTGATTCAGTGTTTGTAAGATTATTAAAAACAGGCCTGCCAACCCTCCCGATTTTTTCGGGATTATACGGATTTTTTACCCATGCTTACGAAATCCCGATAAGACCCTTAATCTCCCGATTTTCCTGAAAAAAAATTACCATGAAAAATCCAAATGCAAAAAAATTATAAAAAGAAAAGGCCCAAAAAAATAAGACGACGTGGCAAGACAGGAACTGCTTGATTTATATGATGACTTCCTGTTTTTTCTCCCACACTTCCGTTATTTAAAGGAACCGCTGTTTAAGTTATTGTGTCATTCTTCACTTGATATTCTATCATCCATCCGTTTATTAGACTTAAAAATAATTCATTGAGTGGTGCCTATTTCAAAAAGGAAGCTTAACGTGACAATATGGATAAATTTTTTAAAAGATCTGCCGTGGCAACAAATGAGGTCGAATCTGACAATGCTGAAACTCCAACCAAAAAAAACACGTTATGCCACGGTTATGCTCAACGTTTTAGAAAGGAATATACTGAGAAGCATTCGTTTCTTAGATCATCATCCCGTGGGGAAACATTTGCATTTTGCAATCTTTGCCAAACCCACTTAAGCATAGAAAGGGGTGGTTATAATGATATTCAAAAACATATAACTACTAAGAAACATGCAGCTAACAGCATTGACAGTGAAACTACAAACTAATGCACTTTTGGAAAAGCTGAATGAGAAGTCAAGAAAAGTGGTTGTAGAGCACCTAAAGTCATCTATGTTGTAGCTCTCAAGTATATGAAAGAGAAATTTCCACTATCTGACCCACTCTACCAGCATGCCAAAGTGTTAAATATGAATTGGAGAGATAGTGGTACCTTTGCTGACCTTCAATTTTTTTAAAAGAAAATTCCAATGACAATGACCTGTTCACTGGACTCCTATGAGGAACAATTCAGGAAGTAACAGATTATGGACCTACCAAAGGAAGTCATACCTCAACCAGGGTGGATGAACTGTGGCACTTCCTGAAAAACTTTAAAATCCAATAACAGACCAAGTGGAGTTAAAGGATTTGGCTACTGCCATGCTTGCAGTGTGCTGCATTCCCCACAGCAATGCAGATGCTGAAAGAATTTTTTCTATTGTCAAGAAAAACTATACAGAGTCAAGGGCCTCTATGAAAGTGGAGACTCTGTCTAATTTGTTGGTCACCAAAGTTACCAATTGCCAATACAACTTACATATGTCCAAAGAGTTGTTGGGCAAATGTAAAAAGGTCACAAGAGAAATGTTGTCAAACTGAACACATGCAAGTTGTGTACATATGTAAATAATGATTATTCTGTTCTGTGCATATGTATATATGTACATTTGTAATGATGTTAATATTCATTCTGTGAACTATTACATGAAAATGAAGGTAAATGATTATTTCTTTAACTATTGATAATTAAGTGTATAGATTTAGACCACGGCGCTAATGACTCGCGATCCCGACTTGCACGCGCACAATCTACAGATATTTTTTTTTTGGCAAGTTGGCAGGTCTTTTAAAATAGTAGTTGGTAGGTTTGTTTTCCCTACCCTGCTTATGAAAACAAGCTTACTTTTATAAAATAAAATAAATTATTTCAGACTTTAATTAATATAGGACGTAGCTGATATTTAGCATTCAAGGGCTTAGTTGGTTTTTAATGAGTATTTCCCTAATTACTAAGGTTGTTAAGATCGCTCGTTTTTGAGGACCGGCTAACCATTCAAAAAAAGACTGGTTAACCGCTCGTCCTTATATCCCTAATGTTTTGAGAACTAACAATAGAATGTTGTCGCCTCGCGTTGTCTGATGCCATCAAAGCCCGCTTGCGTTCAGCTCTTTCCACATTGCCCTCAATTCATAGCATTTTTTTTTAATCCAAAAAATTAACTAAACAGTGATGGTTAAATGGTTAATTGTCTTTTTTATTTTGAGGACTCGTAGTTCACCGGTCTAAATAAGAGGAAAGGTTCAATCGTTGGTTAAAATTAGCGAAGTATTTTTCATTACTTTCAAAAACCAACGCCTCGCCCCGTCCGTTTTGACGTCATGTTTACCTCTCTTGTGTGTGATGCCGGTCAACTCGCGTATTAAAATTAATAATATAATAAAATTATAAAGCTACGGAGTAAACAATGAAGATAAAATGGAATTTATTTTTTTTTTAAATATATTGTTTTTCAATCGTCAACTCGCCAGAATAATTGAATTTTGCGATTCACACGTTCACCCTCCCCGTTTTTTTCTGTTCAAATAGGGTTTGAGCTACACTCGCCGTACTGTTAATGTGGTAAACAAATGCCTTTGATAGGCAGGAAAACTTTCTCTAAAAGACCGAACTCGAATTTGTGGGCCGATTAATCGCCGGGTATCTTTGCTACGTCTTTCAAATACCTCTCGTAATTTAGGTACATGCACTTCACTAAGTGGCGTGCGCCGATGCATTTTTTGAATGCCTGAAATTGACTATAAACCGGTGATCAGAAAATGCGGATAGGTCACGGGGTCATATGCTTTTATAGCTTTCTTTGTCTTTATAAGAAAAACAGACTATAATAAATATAAATAGAAACAGCCTCGGCCTTGACCGTTGTTGACATCAAACACGCACTGTTAGTAACTAATACTATTAGTTGTGAACTTCAGTGAAGCAAGGCTATAACGTCATGTACGCACGCTTACAGTTTGGAGACTGAAGGTTTGATTAGTTTGAATGCCAACCTAGGCTACTTGTCGGCTGGATCGTGGTATCGCTTTTACTCACCGTGACAAAGCGAGAGGGAGAGGCGCGTTACGGCTTGTGTTGTTTTTTTTTCACTACGTTACCGCTAGTGGGTTTTTTTTTTTTTTTTTGTTGTTGTTTTCTTTTCGGTTACACGGTCCTGATTAAAGATGACCGATCCTGATCTGAGGACCGGTTAACCGTTAACAAGCTTACTAATTACCATGATCATCATTATTGGTTCCATCTGAACAAATGATTAAGTTTCAAAAAATCAAATTGCCTTTCCTATTTTAGGTATATTAAAGGAACTGCTAGCCAAATGCAAACAAGGTGTAACTGTGCTAGAGCTCTGTGAATTTGGAGATAAACGTCTCAATGAAGAAACATCCAAGGTATTCAAGAAAGACAAGGAAATGAAGAAAGGTAGAGCTGTTTAAAATTGTTTTATCCTTTTTTAACACAAATTTAATTACTTTTATTTAATTCAGCGGAAAAATGGTTTATTACATTAAATTTTGTGTTTACTTATTAGCAAGGAAATTAATCACATCAAAAAAGTTATTTTGAGTTAAATTGATCAGGGAACAAATTGGTAGAAATGTGAGTTAATTATGAGCTGACCTTTTAACAGTGAGTGCTATTGTACTACTCTTTTACATGCAACTCACACCCATGATGAGCACTGGGTCCTTTACATCATCTAAATAACTATATTGCATGATGGTGCTGTGCATTTAGGGTACCATTGTCATTCAGAGACATGCTCAATTGTTAATATAAAGCTGTAATCAAAATTCTTTCATATTTAAAATGCGTAATATATTTTTCATTTTTGTGGTGAATTTATTTTATTTTATTTTTAGTAAAATTGAATAGCTGAGACTAATACTATATTTTTTTTCAGGATTGTGATGAAAGTCGTAGATGAATGCGTTTTTTTAATTTTCAAACAGGCATTGCTTTTCCAACCTGTGTGTCTATCAACAACTGTATTTGTCATTTCTCTCCACTCAAGTCTGATCCACCTGTAACACTAAAAGATGGAGATGTTGTCAAAATGTAAGCAATTACATTAACTCTTAAAGTCGTAATGCGTCTCTTCCCACTATCCGTAAATCGTCGTGATGCGTCCCTAGATACCATTAGAAATGAAATCTCGGAAAGTAAAAACTCTTCAATGCTTGAAAAATGATGTATTCGACTTCCGGCAATGGCGGCATTGCCCGCACTAGTGTTATCGCTCAATTCGCGATGTTTTTTTTTTTGTTTTTTGTAGTTTTAACTGTTTTTTTTTTTTTTCAAAGATACGTTTTCGTTATACTTTATTACTAAAATGATAGTACTAAACTACAGGTAAATGTTGTTTTAAACTCAGTACGGTCTTTTGGATGTGTAAAATAACCCTTCTTAGCCTTAAAATGAAGTCAGTATGACAATAATATTATAAATGGATTTTACGCAAATTTTTTAATTTCATAACCGGTTGATCGTAGTACGGGAAATCCTTATGGGACTGAGGCGGAAGTTTATTGCAAACCCTTCTGCGACTTTAAGAGTTAATTTGTATTTTATGAATAGGTTTATCCTCTATCAAAACATGTTTGGAAAGATTCAATTAAGACATTAATGAATTATATCAAGGAATATAGCTGCTTCATAAGTCTCCATTTTGAAAAGTATATCTGACATTTATTCTTAATTTAAATATTTTTTTTCTTAAGTGATTTAGGTGCTCATGTAGATGGATACATTGCGGTTGCAGCACATACAATTGTTGTTGGTGCCTCAAAGGTAAATTATGTAGTATTTAACTTAAAAACAAAGTTTTGAATATATTGTTTGTTCAAATAATGTTTTTCTGCAGTTTATTTCCAAGGCTAATATTTTATTTTCTAAATTTATTCATTTCAGGATAACCCTGTCACAGGAAGGAAGGCAGATGTAATTATTGCTGCCCAGATGGCATTAAAGGCTGCTCTCAGACTTGTTAAACCAGGAAACACTGTAAGATTATTTTTTTTCTCTCGGTTTATCATTTTAAAAATCCCTTTCAGGGGGAAGAAAATCGTATTTCTTCACAATGAAGAGAATTTTTGATAATTATTAAAACTCTATTTTGTGATATATTCTATCACTTAGATATAAATCAAAGAGCAGTTCTTTTGGGGAATTTTTTTTTTCGAAGTTTCAAATTGGAAAAGTCATGGTTACTGAATGTATTTTAATTTCTTGCTCTTAGAACTACAGTGCAACTGATGGTGTTCAGAAAGTAACAGAAGATTTTAAGTGCAAACCAATTGAAGGTACTACTTTGCTTTGAATTCAATAACTTGATAGGATTCCTGAAATTAGTAAGGATTTTTTAGGGCATAGAAATTTTTTTTTAGACTGTGACATGTTTAATGAAATGTGTTTATTTTATCTTGTATATATATAACTGAATTACCTTTTTTCAGGTATGCTTTCACATCAGCTGAAGCGCCATATTATTGATGGAGAAAAGGCTTTTATACAAAACCCTACAGAGGCTCAAAGGTAAAATAAAATCTTGTCATTTTAAAAGTCAGAGAAAAATATTGTTTACGTTAAATGTCTTGTTTTATCGCCTGATTATGACACCATAAACATTTTTACCTTGCTAAATGAAAAGTAAATGAGTAAAGGTTTACTATTTCAGGAAAGAGCATGAGTCATGTGAATTTGAGGTGCATGAAGTGTATGCCATTGATATTCTCGTGAGCACTGGTGATGGAAAGGTAAATAAGAATTAACTACCTTTTGTTAAAAATTTATAGATTATAGTGTCTTAAAAACAAATAAGTAGTAATGTAAGTCTTTAAAAAATTGCTTGTATTGATAGCACAAACATGAAATTTGCTTTTGAGTATTAATATAGAACAGCATGGATTCTGGGTTGTTTTGTTTTCTTAATCTTTGGGTAATCTTCACTATCCTTAGTCCTCTTAAATTGCCTTTTTTTTTTTTAATGCTTATTTTATTCATATATATTATATCTATCCAGGGCAGGGAACTAGATACAAGAACAACTGTTTACAAAAAGAAAGACATTATTTACCAATTAAAGATGAAAGCTTCTCGGCGTAAGTGGAGTTAAGATTTTTATTTTTTGCTGTATGTCTGAAATATGTGTGTTGAAATTTTATCTGTTTTAGATTTCAGAAATAAGTTTGTTCTCATTATTCTTTTTTTTTTTTTTCAGAATTTTTAAGTGAGACTGACAAGAAATTTCTTCTAATGCCATTCACACTGAGGTATTAACTTAAGTCAAATTTGGTCCTGCTACTGTAAGGATCACCACCATATCTACATTTATTTTTTTAGACAATGAATGAGTAAAACAAATATCTAAAGAAACAGATGGCTAGTTTTATTTTTGAAGTGTAGCAATCTAAATCAATTTTTTTTTTCTCAGAGCTTTTGAAGATGAGAGGAAAGCCAAAATGGGTGTGGTTGAATGTGTGAAGCACGACCTTATGCAGCCCTTTAATGTGATCTTTGAGAGAGAAGGTATTTTATATCATTTTTTAATTTTTATCATTTTAAGATCTATTTTAACCCTTTACTGGGCGTTGCGGCAAAAACTGTCGTTATCCCCTAAATGGGCAAAACGGCCAGTCAGAATCGCGCTTTTTTTTTTACCACCAGACTTCCGGTACGTGATTTCCTGTTGTAGATGGATTTCACTAAATATCCACTCGTGTTCTCTTTGTTAAGTTCATTTTTTTTTCTTTCAATATTTTTGTGTGAGTGTTCAAAATTGATGGTTTGGATTCTAGAAGCGATAAGGTGGAGTTTACAGGCTTAAATTTAACAGAAATTGAGTTGAGAAAAATGTACTTTGAGTTGGATGAAAAGATCAGTAGTGACATTAGTGTTAGTATAGTGCAAAAATCCAATCTTTCATTTAGACTGGAAATTTTTGCTTGTAGATAGTGCTTGATTGGGCTTCTTAAAAAACATTATTGAAAATTTTTGGTGGGGAAGAGATGGATTAAAAAAACAAGACTTGACAAAGATAAAAAGGTCAACAAACAAAAGAAAATTCATTTTTGTTTATTGTGCTTTTCATTTCATTTAAATATTTGCACTTATACCTAAGATATGGTGTTTTTACCGACATACCCCAAAATATCTCTAAAATTGTATTTTTAAAAAATCTTGCCCGTTTGGAGGATGAAAATCCCTAAAGCTCTGCCCAGTAAAGGGTTAATTGATATGAAATTATTATCCAACACCAAGAGATGGAAGTATGTTTTACTTTACCATTTTTATGCCTGCCACTAAAAAGAGTTGGGGTTTAAAGCATTTATTTTCTATGTCCCAGGCTTCATGGGTTAAGACACACCTTATTTATAACAAGAATAATAGAGGTAGAGACATGTTATTGTTAAGTTAGCAGCTGGGGTATTTTTTTAAGGTATAAAAAGGGTGTCAACATATATATTTGATTTTTGTTTCTAGAATAAACATACTTGTTAAGTCATAGATAATATTTCATTCCTCTGACAGATTTGATCAGCCTTCCCTGTCCGTTAAGTTTTATAGCGTTTTTCAATGAGCTATAATTGTGAAAGCCACAGTGTTTTATATATTTTTATTCCTTCTCAGCTGCTCCATTAAATGGGTTACTGGCAATGTCTTGTAAGCCTTATTTAAATTCTGTTTTGAGAAGTCATTTGAAGCTGAGCAGTTATAATACCCTGCATTATCCTACAGCCAAAATGACTTGATGCATCTATTATTAAACTGCTGTGTTATTAGCAGATAAGATCACTATGACTGTCACTTTGATCTCAGATATTATTTTAATGGAAATAAAAAATGGTATTGATTTGAATTATCAAAGATACGGTATAATGCGCTCCTCGGTAGCACTCCCTTTATTAATGACATTTAGAAATTCTTAGTTTAGTGAGAGAAGCTTTTGTCGATTTGGCAATGGCTGCACTATCCCTCACTATTGTTATCACTCGATTTGCAGAGTTTTTTTATTATTATTATTATTGAAGATGTAATTTTGTTATACTTATTTTTAAAAATAATAGTGAACTCGATATGGTTTTTTGGATTTGTAAAATAACCATTCTTATCCTAAAAGATGAAGTCAGTGTGACAATAATAGTATATATATATGCATTTTACGCATTTTTTAAAAATTTCATAACCAGTTTATCGCAATTAACGGGAAATCCTTAGGGGACTAAGGCGGAAGTTAACCGAAAAACTTCTGGGGCATTAAAAGTTAAGTCGTTACCTCTGCTTAATTCAAGTTGTGTAATGGAATTTATTTTATTCTTATTATTAGGTGAATATGTTGCCCAATACAAGCATACGGTCATTCTTATGCCTAACGGACCACTAAACATCACTGGATTGCCCATGGAAGAGGGAATCTACAACAGTGAATATACAGTCACAAACCCTGAATCTGCAGTAAGTGGCTAAATTCAATTTTAAATTGTTGTCTTGATTATTTTTCACTAACCCTAAATCTTTGACTGAGTAGGGTATAAGTGTTTTACTTTGTTTCATTACCAAAAAGACCCCACAGTATTCAAGAGTTTAAAGTAACATGTGTTTTAAAGTTTATGGGGCATGTATTGCAGAACCATCTTTTTTAAAAACCTTTGTTAATCGTTAAGACTGGTTTACCACCATCAGATTTTTCCTTCAGTTCTGAGAACAAGCAAGTGTGAGGGGAAACCGAGTAAAAAAAATGTTATCCTTATTTTTCATTCCTCAACTCACGATAATTATTTTAATTGGATTTTAAATGTTTTTCAAGATTTGACACTCGAAAAAATAAACTCTGGGTAATACGCCGATATGGAGTAATTGAAGCTACCGTTATTTAGTAATTGAGGACAGGCCCTGATTTTATGACCGGTTGACTGTTAACAACGTTATCTACCACTCAAAGAAACATCCTAATTAGATAGCTATATGAAAGTTCATTTCCTTGGCTCTTCAAATTTTCATGCTTGTCTACGGCCGGCCTAGGATGGGTGTTGTTCAATTTTAAATCAAAGCGTGTTAAAAGTCACATTCATTATAAACCACTATGTTTTAGGTTTGTTTTTGTGTGATAAATATGAATATATAAATGTTTCATATGGCCTTTGTTTTGTCAGACTCAAAATTTATATTTACTATTTAATTTTCTTTGTAGGCTCTTTTAAGCACATCTATATCAAAGAAGGCTGCTAAGAAGAAGAAGAAGAAAGCCGGCAAGTCCATGGTAGAAAATGCAGCAGAGGCTGAGGAAGAAGATTGAGCAATCACATTTTGACTTTTTACTGGCTAACTTGAGGGTTCTGATGATGATGCTGAGGGGTTGTTGTGTCACACTTACAGGGTGCCTTGGTCCCTTCTATCTTTTAAGTAAAGGTCCTCCACTGAAGTCAAGAGCAAAATTTAAACAAAATAAATATTTTAAAATGCTGTTGGATTATTATTTTTTTAATCTTATCATAAAAAAAATTTTATGTCTTCTTTGAATCTTTATATCTAACATATTTTGTTAACCAGTGCATAACTTTCTTTTTAGGGGCCAATAGAGGTTTAAAAAATTAATTTTTTCATGTTCCCCTAATTTTTAATTAAAGAATGCAAAGATGTTTTGCTATCTTAACCTGCACTGATTGGTGTATTTGAAAGCCAACTGTTTGACTCAGCACGTTTGACTATCTTGTAGCTGCTAAAGTGAGTGATGTGATGAGGTTGGGGTGTTAGTATACTTGGCCTATCCCATGGATAGCTGTGTGTTGTTTCAGTTTTTAATTGATGAATGTACAAGGCCTTTGTGACAACTAATCAATAAGGAATGATCAGCCATTGTTTTTGAAGAGTAATAGTAATTGATTGTGACATGTTTTATTCTCACGTCTCATCATGCCTTGATAAAAATTATGAGTCATTAATAATAGAGTGCCTCAGAAATTCAATAGTAAAATAGTGATTGGGTTCCTTTTTTAAAAGAAACACCATAGTCTTATCTTATAGTACAAAGGTTTCAGCTCAGGAAATGTATTCTCATTTCCCCCATTTTCTACAAATTCAGTATGGCAGGGATGGACAACACAGCCCGCATAATCTTACTGAAACTTAGGATGACCACCCCTTCCCCCCAAACTCCACTATCAAACAAATTCTGTATTGAATTAATCACGGCTTCTTTTCATTCAATGAGGTGTATTACACAGAATTAGTTGCGTTTGTGAAATTATGTAGAACTCAAGAAAATTATCATGCAGCCAGCCAATTGGCAAGTGGTATATGCGGCCTTCGGTTGCCCACCCCTGGTGTGGAGGCACTAAACAGTATAGCTCAAGTTTGAGCTTGATGTCATGTGGGTGGGTGGAAATGTAATTATTTCTGAGTCTGTTAGGTGCTTTGGAGTAGTTACAGGGTGGCAAAAGTTTGTAGTATTGAATTTAGATTTGTATTGAACCGTCCAAAACTATGTGGCTTCACTAGCTATATTTCAACAAGAACAGGATTAAAATGACAAACTAAGGTCCAAGAACAGTTGGTTTTTGTTGTGGCAAATAAATTTTTACTTAATGCTTTTCAATTTTTTTCTTATACCTTTTTATTCATGAGGTGTGGGGAGGTTGTTTGTTTTTCTTGTTTTATTTTCTAAACCACAACTTGCCACAACTTTGATACCAAATTAATTTTTTTTTTGTGTATGCTAAATATAACAAGAAGATGAAAACTGTTAGCATGAGACTTCTTATTTCTATCCAAGTTCAAATTGTAAGGCCTGAATGGTTTTAGATGGTAAGTTGGCAATGTAATTTTAATTTCATTGCCCATAACTATCAATTTTTAAAAAATTGTGCACATTTTTATGGTGCGTACTTATTATACGATAATGAATTCTATCTTGCTTTTATTAAAATGTGAGGTAAGCTTTTCTTGGAAACCGAATCGAAACCTAAGTAGGTTGCAAAAATATATTTCACAATTCAATTATTTTTCTTATGCCCAGCTCAAGAGTTTGAACTTTCTGGTATTAGACTAAGACTTCTAATAGTCTTATTGAGTCTTATGGAAATGATTGCTAGTGATTGTAAAATAAATTCTCTATAAATTTATAAATCAAGTTTCAAGTCTTCATTATCATTAATACATATGTATGTACAAAAATATATATGTATTGACAAAATAGTTGTAAAATTTATGTTTATTCAAATATTTCAGATAAAGCCTTTTTTTTTAATGGTCTCTTAAATTTTTCATATTGACTCAATTATTTGATGATTGGACCAGAAAAATAAATTTATTGTTAAAAGTCTAGCTAAAAGTATCTAACAAAGATAAAATTATCTCAGTTTGTTTGGGAGTATGGATAATGTGTGTGTGTATTTTTTGTCGGTAGATGGCCGCTGTTACACAGCATTAGCAAAGACAAAGTTTCTGTCTTCCTTTTTTGGTGAACCCATGCCATGTTTTAATTAAACATGTCTCACTGGTGAACACATAGCATGTTTTAGACTTGTCTCACTGGTGAACACGTGGCATGATTTAGACTTGTCTAAAGTTTGATGAAAGCACATCTGGTCATGTTGTGTTGGACTGATCAAATGTATCATTTCTACAATGGCTTGACTAAGTAATTTCAGATTCAATGAAATGAATTTCAAAACTAATCCCATTGTGCAGTTTTTACTCTTATTTTGTTTTGTTGTGTAGTTGGTTTGATTGTATAAATTACTATAAACCAGGGGTGAATAACCTTTTTGTGCAGAACCATCTTAAAAAATCTAGCTGGCTGCACAATAATTTACTTGGAATCAACGGTTAAACTAATACTTAGTACTAGTACTTTTTGGAAGCAGACTGAAAATTTCACTAAAATATAATTTTTTTTTATTGCTGTATATTTTAAGGGCAAACTGCCAAGTCCACTTTCAAGGACGTCTAAAAGTAAAAGAGTAGTTATTTTATTAAAGCAAATGATGGGTAGTAGTAATGTGACCAACCTACTTAGTTATACTTTCACAATAGAAGAAACTACTTTGACCAAAATTCTGAAAGGGAAAGTTAGCATCTATCCAGTTCTAGACAAATCAATCTTTTTATTCTCGTTATATTTAAAATTATGAATTTCTGCACTATTAATATTTAATTATTATTATTTTATTAGTTGTTCGTAAATTATTAGTAAACTCAGTTACAATGATACATAATTTGTATACCAGTTTATTAACTGAGATAACTGAGGAAAAGTTGTGGGTTTTTTTTCAGCTGTTATTCAGGCTGTTATATTAAGTTAAATTAAAAAGAAGTCACATCTTATTACTATTACTATTAGCTATGCTGTTGAACTTAGGCTCTGCTTGAAATATTCATTTAATTTTAATGAATGACAATTTAACAGAGGCACACAAATAGGTAGTTAAACTGTCCCTATTGACTCATACGGTGGTGTCATCAGGCCTGCTACTGCTAACCATACTAGTTACTAGATAACATCTCGTAAGGGACAAGAGGCGAAAAAAAATTAAAATACTACTACTACTACTACTACTAGTACTACTACTAAAACTTTAACTCAAAGGCAATCGGACAAGGAAATGTGTCGCCACACTAGTCAAGCCACTTCACATTTGTAGTATTTGTAGGTACTGAACTGTTGTGTAGAGGTACTCGTAGTACTTGTACAAATATAAGTTGATGAATTGAACGTGCTCTGCTATACTATTACTGCAACATTTCAAGTATACCTTGTTTCAGTGAGGGGAAGAAAAAAAATTGGAGAGACATTGTGCAGCTATTGCACTATAAGGGTTAGAGAGACATTGTACAGCTATAGGTGTAGAGAGACTTTGTACAGCTATTAGAGTTAGAGAGACATTGTACAGCTTTAGGTTTAGAGAGACATTGGACAGCTATAGGGTTAGAGAGACATTGTGCAGCTATAGGGTTATAGAGACATTGTGCAGCTATAGGGTTAGAGAGACATTGGACAGCTATAGGGTTAGAGAGACATTGTGCAGCTATTAGGGTTAGAGAGACATTGTGCAGCTTTAGGTTTAGAGAGACATTGGACAGCTATAGGGTTAGAGAGACATTGGACAGCTATAGGGTTAGAGAGACATTGGACAGCTATAGGGTTAGAGAGACATTGTGCAGCTATAGGGTTAGAGAGACATTGTGCAGCTATTAGGGTTAGAGAGACATTGTGCAGCTATAGGGTTAGAGAGACATTGTGCAGCTATAGGTTTGGCCATGGGCCAACCCCCTACCTACGCCGTCTGAGAATTCAGTCAAGAGGCGAAGAGTTGGAAATCTACTGGCTTGCATGGTCTGTGCAGGAGCGGCGTTTGAGGGTGGCAACTGGGGTGACTGCCCCAGGCCCCGCGCTTAGGTAGGCCCCGCGTTTCGGTCCTGAACATGTCTCGTCCTGGTTAATAGCCTATACATGTAGAACCAAAGAGTGGATGGTAGAACGTATGCTGGAAACGATTGTAAAGAAACTAAAGAGGCACTCTTGTAATCCTTTTTGAAGGTCAAACTCCGTAGCGTAGCTCTAGACGTCTTTGAAAGCATTACACTGTTAGCGGAAAATAGGTCAGATGTACCATTCAGCCAATCCCCTTTATTTGTGTACACGTCATTCACAATAAATTTAATAATCGACACGTCATTTTTCGATCAGAATAAACCATTGTTTATAGATCAGAGAAAATAATGAACTTTAAAAAGGTGACACGCGGTATTAAAATTACACAATAATCAAGATATTTCATATTTTTAAACACCATAGAATACTGGTGCTTAGCGATCTTTACTAGTACTCTGGCCCCGCGGGGTCATTGCTGGCACTAGGCCCCGCGCTTACCTAACGCCGCCACTGGGTCTGTGTGTTCTATTTAAAAACGTAGGACGCAATAATCGTCTATAGAAATGTCTTTTGATTAAAAAATCTAAACCAATTGACTTTTGCAGTGAAGTTGATGAGTTGGGAGTTTTACCTATACTATGACTAGTATAACCCCCGTTTACCCAGATTTCTATAACATAATTCCATGGGCTAATTAATGGTTTAGGGTTGTCAATCACTTTGTTTACATTTACACAGATCGTTCTTCAGTTGTTCGTTAGTCCCAGCCACGACAATAAAGGAGAAGCTGATCCAAATACAAATAAAGATGTCTTAAATCTACGGTGTAAAAGATTTTGTTAAAATACAGAGAGATTTCATGGCATGCAAAAACAAAATGGCGTTTAGTTTGATTCTTTTAAAAATTAAGTTGAACTAGAGTCGACCCGCGGCGGAGCGTACGCCGCAGACTTGCTAATAGCTACTTCAAATAAAGGCGGCAAAGAACGGACACAAACAGCAGCTCGAAGAAATGATGCAACGCGAGTGAACACAAGACGCATTGCTGGTCTCGAGATACGCGCACTGTAATTGAGCTGTAGCGCCCCCCCCCCGCCCGCACCCCCCTATTGAGGGTCATTTGTCATGCTTGCTTGCGTCGTCTTGTGCTTGTCCTAATTTCTGGCGATTATATATTTAGACTAGTCTATTACCCGACAAAAAGTAACGGAAGTTTTCAAAATAAATATATTTCAACTGAAATCTATTAATTTAAAAAAAAAACACACACATCAGAATAATAGTAATTTAATAAAGAACGTTTATTTATTGAATTATTATTTTTTCATTTCATTCTTTTATTTCCATATTGAACAATAGCGAAAATGCGGACGTTCGAAAGGAGTTATTTTTGGTGCAGTAATTAACTAATTTGGTGCGCTGTTTCTAAAATTAGTAGCGTGATGAACGGACGATCATACCTGGCAAACAGAGGCAGAGGCGTCACTAGTGTTGGTATCACCCGGGGTGGTAGCTCATGGTGTCACCCCTCTTTCGACGTAGAAGTCCTCCGAGTTTTCCAGTGTCAAATAACAGGAAAATACAGTATTTATATTTTGGTGTCACCCCCCTGATGGTGTCACCCGGGGCGGCCCGCCCCCACCGCACCCCCTAGCGACGCCACTGATAGCAAATTATGTATATTGACGATAATATGAGACGTTCAAGTTCAAGCATTCCTGCCTCTTTCATAAAAATTGGGGGGGGGGGATTTTAGGCTGGGGGTATTTCCACCAGAAAGTGGTGGTTGGATTAAATTTAGTCCTTGTGTCTTTAACCAACCTAAAGCTAGGTCTACGGCAGTGGCGCCACAAAGGGGGGTGCGGACCGCACCGGTTGACACCATGTCAAGGGGTGGCACCAAAACGTAAAATTCTCAGTTGCCGTTTTTTGCACTAGCAGACTCAAAGGATGTCTGTAGGGGTGGTAAGTCGTGAGGGGGTGACACCATGAGTTACCGCACTGGGCGACACCATCACCAACCCTAGTGACGCATCTGGTTGACCGACAGGAAGAGCACTAGCTCGAAGTCACTTCATGCACTGACTATTACTAGGTTGACGGACTACACACGACGGCTACGGTTTGCTTTCAACCACGCTTGATTAAAAAGAGCGCTAGGCACATGTGTGTTGTCAATCATGATTGGTCTGGGTCTACGGTCTACACTCTGCCGTGTGCTAGTCAAGATCTAGGACTAGGTCTAAGGTCTACACACTGCCGTGTGTTGTCAATAGTGTCATAACTGAAGCGTTACTGTTACTCGTCACGTGACTCTCAGATATCCCCCCTTGTGCCATTTTGGCTGTGTCCTTCCAACGTTAAAATTTGATATATTTAATTATGTAATATTTTGGCAAAAAAAAAAATTATTAAAAAAATAAAATAATGGGGCCCTACAAATTCAACAATTCGTTATTGCTAATACGCTAGTCTAATCTTAATGCTGGAACATCTCATCTGATTTCTTGTCTAATATTTAGAAAGACTCACAGTCACAGTTACGTTTTATCCTATGTATAACTGAAAAGGGAAGACCTTTATTCATATGTAGTGACTGTAGGTAAAAAAAAAATTAAGGCCTACATACGCAACAGTGGTTACATCCATAAACCGTTGACATTGCATTACGTTTTTGGCCACGTTTCTTCATAATAATATTAGTAATGTTCAGTAGAGTGGTAATCAGAAATCATTTGTAAGCATACAGTGTGTTTAGCCTTTTCTTGTATTGAAGTACCAATAAAATCTACCAGAGTTATTTACACAGTAATGTTAAACCCGTGCCGTTTACTAGTACTAGTGCTAACATCTCATACTGGCAGTGGCGGATTTAGCTATTAGCTATAGGGCAGGGGGCGGCTTGCCCCCCCCGCGCCCCTGTTGTGTCTAAAATGGCGCCCCCTTAAGACGCCCTCGATGAACACTAAAAAGGTGTCACTAGAGCAGAAAATAGATTGCTAAACATGAAACTTCTAATCCACACCAAACTGCAATACTACAATATTGGCTTGCTAAATATCTTTTTTTAAACTGTAATATCTTGCTTGATCAGTCAGGAGCGTGTCAAGTGGAAAAGAATAGAGAAGTATTGAAATAAATGATAGACGTAACGTTATTCTTAGCAAAACAAAGTTTGCCATTTTGAGGACACTGAAAAATCTTGTTTTAGTAATGGTAGTTGTAGAAGTACTGGGCATTTTCATGAAATTTTATTTTTATTAGCCAAATGTGATTCCACTTTGGGCAGTCATTTAAAGTGTCAAAAGAAAAATGAAATTTATTTAAGTCATGAGGGGCAAATTGATTTAATTCTTGCATCTGAATTATTGGCGACAATGGATAATAAAATTAAGTATTCACACTCTTTTTCTCTAAAATTTGATTCAATCATTGATGTATCTAAAATTGATAATATGTCACTTAACGTTCAGTTTTAAAATCAGGAAATGTTGTCGAAAGATTTATAGGCTTTTATACTTTGATAAACAGCAATACTGCATTAGCATTTGCCGAGAAGCTTCTAACGAAACTAAAATTTACAAAAGCGAAACATTTTCTGTGGAGGAAAGGCATATGATGGCGCATCTGTGATGTCTGGAATTAAGAGCTTCCTTCAAACTTACACCCATTGTCATCTATGTTCATTGTTGTGCCCATGTTTTGAATTTCGTCACTATCGAAGCAATGTCTGTTAACAGTGATGTGCAGTTGTTTTTCGGCTCAGTTGAAAGGTTGTAAGCATTCTTTACGTCTAGTTTACCACGTCTACATACTCTTAAAGAACATCATATGTCTCAATAGGAACCAACAGTAGCTACTCTGAAATGACTTTCTGGTACAAGATGGGCAAGCCTTAAGCATGCAGTTGATGCAGTTGCTAGATCATTCTCTGGATTATGGATTTGCCGGAGCTGGAGCCGAAATCCGGTAAGCCCCTACTTAAAAGAACAAACAGATTATTAAATGATTTTAATAGTAGAATAGTTATTTGTCAGTTGTGACAGTCATTCAATGAAACAGTAACTCAATCTAGATCGAATTTGAAGGATAATTGCAGACAAGTCAACTCGGCCACTCAACAGCCTCTGAATGTGCATTTTCTCTTCTGGCAATAACTGCCATGGGGTTTCTGCCTTTTAACAGCGATTCTCAAAAGACGGATGCATTTTAACTGAGTTGATTCTTGAAAAGTTTATGGGTGCACATTCTACTGAGCCTGAGCTCTTTGTTGTTTTGGATGTTTCTTCAACATTGTTCGTGAGGCAAAATATAAGTGACATACGGTGCCAATTCGATCAAGTAAGCTGATTTGCAAAGATTTAATGTTGTACTTTAAAAACTTGTTGATCTCGGCATTATGTCATCAAATTTGAGAGGTTATATCACAAACGAAGAAAGAAATTTATGAGAATCTGCATCTGCTCTTTCTGAAGCTCTAAGTCCAGCAGTTTTTTGGTTAATGTGATTAGAGGAGCACAGAATCTCAAAGGTAAAACTTTGAAATATGAGCATCGTACTTAGTTGCACAATTTTATGTCCTGATATTTCAAAATTTGAGTGAAAATTTGGTCGGTGCGAACATGATTGTCAAACCATTCCTGATCCTTCGATATCAGTCATGTTGCATCAAGATCAGATTTATGAACAATACATTCAAGAAATACGCATTTCATACTATTTTGACATAAACTAATTCTAATATTTCAAAAAAATTTTGAACATTATTTTTGAAGCCATTTAAATTCTAATAAAAAATGAAAAATAAATAATAATAATATAAAAAAATATAAATGTGAGACATCACACGTGGCCGGACCCACCTCTCCCTTATCTTATCTTATCTTATATGTTACAGACGCTCCTTCTGTACAGAAGATTATTGCGTCCTACGTATTTCTATGGTTTGTGTTTAGTCCTGTATTCTTACTAGAGTTTTAAAAGATGATAAAGTGGTGGCTTTCCTGGTTTCTTCAGGCAACCCATTCCACGCCCGAATACCGGACGGAAAGAAAGAAAACTTGTATGTGTTTGTTCTTGCATATGGAATAAGAAAGGTGTTTTTATCTTTATGTCTATTTGAGGGTTGTATTAGGTTATCTTTGTGTTGTATTTATAAATTAGAATTAATTGCCTTATGTATAATTACTAATTTACTCTTGGTTCTTCTATCCTCTAGTGTTTCAAGGTTTAATGATTTAACTAATGGTGTTACTCTTGTCAGTTTTGAATATTCTCCAGTAATGAATCTGGCAGCTCTTTTTTGNATTTGTTCTAACTTATCAATATTTTCTTTGGTGGATGGGTCCCATACTGAAGATGCATATTCTAGTATAGGTCTCACCAGGGTGAGATAGCATTTTAGTTTTATATCTTTGTTACATTTGTAAAAGTTTCTTTTTATAAAGCCTAAGGTTTTGTTTGATTTTTTAGTAACTTCATTGACATGGGGATTCCAAGATAGTTTCTCATTTATTATGACTCCTAAGTATTTCGCATCTTTAGTTTGGGTTAGTTCTTTTCCATGAATGAAATATTTTGAATTTATTTGTTTCTTTTTCTTTGTTACTCTTAGCAGTTGACATTTTTCTGGGTGGAAGGACATACTCCAGTTAGTTTCCCATTTTATTAATTCATCTAAGTCTTTTTGTAAAATTTTGCTATCTTGTTCTGACTTGATTGTTCTATAGATTATACAATCATCAGCAAATAACCTAACTTTAGTTCCTGTTGAGATATTGTTGGGTAAGTCATTTATATAAATTAAAAATAGTAAGGGACCTAGGACAGTTCCTTGTGGAACTCCTGAGTTAACCTTTATTGGTGTAGATTTAGAACCATTAATTATTACAGTTTGCTCCCTACCCAATAGGAAATCTTGGATCCAGTGATGTAAGGGACCTGAGATTCCAAAGTATTTAAGTTTTTTGAGTAAACTAAGGTGGTGAACTTTGTCGAATGCTTTTGAGAAGTCTAGTAATATTGTATCTATTTGATCATTATTATCTAAGCCTTTTGATAGATCATCTATTAAGCCTATCAATTGTGTTTCACAATTGTCACAAACTGTCACACTTTATTACACCCCTCTATCTCCCACTTGAAGCGTGACATAATTTATGGACGAAACCTACGTTTGTTGAAAGAAGAAGCGATAAAGCTTTTAAAATTCTGAAAGTAGATGTCAAATTATTTATTAACGAAATTGTTCCAAACAAGATGTTGAAAACAAAATTAAAAGAAAAGCGAATTATAAAAAAGAAAAGTGGGGCAGAAATGAAAAGGTTGATGATCAAACTACAAGCTTTAAATCTGAAACGTATTTCACTATCTTGGATACACTTGTAATACAAATAGATGATCGATTTAATGACTTTCGGGGCACAGTTATTTATTTCTATAGCATTGATCCATCCCAAATGTCGGAAAAATAAAGACTCTTTACGAAGTGTATGCAAAATTTGCAATCATGACATTAACCTTGAAGAAGCAAACGTTGAATATTATACCTTCAAAGATTTTATACACCAAAACTTCCATCACTATCTAGTGAACTACAACTTAAAGAGGTTCTGCCATTCTTGACTGAAAAATAAATGGCCTCGGGTATCCCTTCTGTGTCAATACTCTACAAAATTTACTTGGATCTTCTTGTTGGCAGTGGCTGAAAATCACAAACAATTATCTGCGCTAAAAAAAATGACGAATGAACGTCTGTCTGGATTGGCAATTATTTCGAATAAACGTGATTTAGGCGAGAACGTTAACTTTGAATCAACGATAAATCGTTTCGCTTCAATGAAAAACGTAGATAGGAATTTAATTGGTGCTCAGGGCTCTATATCAATTCGCATAAACAGAGTTTATTTCTTAGTTCAATACATACACTATTGAAATAAATTGACGTTACTAATTTGAAAACATATCTGTTTATATTGTTACTACTGTTTGACTTGTTCGATGATTTGGAAAATGTACTAAATTAGTAGACTAATAATTAGAATTAACGTAATGCTCGCTTAGTAGTAAAATTTGGCGGCGCCCCCCTGAAATTCTCCTCAACCCCCCACGCAGAGAAACCTAAATCCGCCACTGTTAACCACCAAGTTTGTCTACGATTACCCATGCTCTCCATCAGAGTTGTCATGAAGGAGTGCGGTTAGTTAAAACCACCCCAGGTGACACAATCACAGGCCAGGGGTGACACCAAAGTGTAAAATTAGGTACATTATTAGTGGTTAATTTGATTATTATTAGATTAATTCAATATGATAAGTTTTTAGTTTTAGCTTTTGTTTAACATTTGAACGAATCTTGGGGGAAAAAAGTGGAAGTGGAAGAGCTACTTAAAATTCTCGAATGTAGCAGTAATAGTATTCATTACACCATTAATGGAGCATGATATTTTTTTAAAAAACAAAATACTCGTCGTAAAAAAATGATAGAATATTGATATTTTTAATATTATGTCACATTAAGTTATTTAAGAGTAAAAATATTTAAATATCAATGATTTAAAAGATTATTTAGTTTCCTTATTAACTAAATCTCGCGGTATCGGGAGTCATCATTTGCATAATTTTAAGCCTCGAATCGGTTGACAGCCTCGATCTCAGTCTTTCTTTCTCCAACTTTGGCCGGCGAGCAACCCACGCTTACTTCAGCAACCCGAACTAACAGTGAAATGCCTGTAAGTATCATTGAAAAGTATCTGTACTTGCTTAAAATAATTTATTAGTGATTAATAAATTTAATATTTATGAAACACTATACTAAAATAAGACGCAGTCTTCATAAATTTGTTTTTAAAGTTTCAACTGTAAGAAATAGTAACAATGGCCGACTTTTCTGAATGTGCGCCATCTTGAAGATTTCTTTAACTGGTTAAAAAATTTCTAGTAAACCTTGAGAATACAATATTAAATTCACATACATTAATTTTTAGCAACTTAAATATTGATAGTTGTGGTTTAGTTGAGGTTGGTTGTATTTTTAAACCAATTTTATAATTGTCTCCACTATATTTTTATGACACAGATCACACTGACTCATACTCATACTAATAAATAGCTAAATAAAAAATACAACAAATATACCAAAAGTCCAGAAACGTCTTATTTGTTTTCTAATTGTACATTTTAATATATCTTTTAATGTAATTGACATTTTCAGTATCAAGGTGGCGGAGGATATGGCGGTGGTGGTGGCTATGGCGGTGGAGGCGGCGGTGGCGGCCGCTATGGTGGTGGTGGCGGCGGCGGAGGTGGCAGAGGAGGTCGAGGTGGTGGTAGAGGTGGTGGAAGATACAATGATGAAGGTGAAGCAGACCCTAATGCAGAACAATTCAGAAAACTTTTTGTAGGAGGTCTTAGCTATGAAACAGATGAAGATGGTTTGCGAACACATTTTGAGAAATGGGGTGAAATTGTTGACTGCGTTGTTATGCGTGACCCGAATACAAAAAGGTAAGGATTACTTCTCATTTAATTTTAAGTCCGGCTTGCTGATTACACAACTATTACTTTTGTGTAAATACTGTCCCTTGGCATGCATGAGCTTCCTTGATTTACATGCCCCTCTAGTCACTCTGGTCACAAGGTTAAACTTTCAACTTGCTAAATTGAAGGGATCCAAGACTTATTACTAATTAGGCCAAATCAGATAGTTGTATTCAGTTTATTCTTTTAAGCAAAGCTATGATGTATACAATATTTGCTATCTGATTTATGATGGATAAAAATTCTACCACCTAGATCTCTGAGCTTTGCTTTTTAAAATTTTTATCATATATATTAATGAATAATGATGTAGACCTTAATAGTGAAAACTTGAGAAAATGGAAATTTTATTTTAACTTGTGAATCCTTTCCAGATCTAGAGGTTTTGGTTTTATCACATATAAAGATTCTGCAATGATTGATGAGGCTCAATCCAATAGACCCCACAAAATAGACAACAGGGAAGTCGAAACAAAGCGTGCCATGCCCAGAGATGTAAGCTCAAGTTAAAATAATTTTAGTCAGTTATTTCTAAGAGCAAATTAATTTAGTCAGTATTTTCTAAGAGCAAATTATTTTAGTCAGTCATTTCTAAGAGCAATAAAGTTGGATTAAATCATGCTAATAAAATATTTCCTACCAACAGGCTGCTGGAACAAGTAACCACCAATCTGTAAAAAAAATGTTTATTGGGGGCATGAAAGACGACACAACAGAGGAACACATTCGTGAGGTTTTCAGCACATTTGGTTCAATTGAGTCAATTGATATTGTAACAGATAAAAATACAGGGAAGGTTCGGGGATTTGCATTCGTCAGTTTTGAGGATTATGACTCTGTCGACAAAGCTGTATGTAAGTATATTTTTAAAAAAAAATCATTTCTTTTCTGATGGACATATTTGATGCCTATACATAAATTTGCTTAACGTTCTGTGCTAAGGGTGGGTGTCTTCAATATTAGTTCACATTGCATTTTGTAGTTATTACTGTTAAATCACTTTAAAAACTTATTTTTCTTCTGCAGTGAAAAAGAGGCATGATCTTAATGGTAGAAAAGTGGAGGTAAAAAAAGCAGTTTCAAAGGACCAGATGGATGGTAAGACAATTAACAATTATAGAAATGTCTCTCGAGCATATGTTCATTTTTGGACCTTTATGTAACATAATTTTTTTATTTTTTAGGTGGCGCCAGAGGTGGTGGAATGGCAGGTAGAGGACGAGGCAGAGGAGACAGCTATGGTGGGGGCTATGGAGCCAACGGTGGGGGTGGTTATGGTATGTACCTTGTCGTGTATGATTCAAGAAAACTTTTTTAAAGCTGTCTTTAAAAAAAAAAAATGAGTTCAAGTTTCCTTTTGGATAGTCAATTATCTCTCTAATTTAGCTTTAAAGGGTTTAAAAAACATACATGAGTTTACTCATCAGAAATCTATACTATTAGTTTCAAGGATAAAAGAAATCAAAGTTGCTTTTCATTTAAATTTATTTTTTTATTTCAGGATTTCCTATGACTTCGTTCAGATGTCATTTTATATGTATTTATATTTTATTTTAAAAACAGGATTAAGGTCTACAAGTGGACTACATTGTGGATAATTGACATTTTCTGCTCCATAAACCTGGTTTCAAAGATTTTTATGTTTTCCTCTAAACTGTTAAATTGCAACATTGTCATTTCAATGTCAAAGACATGGTTTTAAAACCATGAAGGTTTTTGCAATGGAAAAAATGTGTTAAGTGACTGAAATGTTATGTTAAAATATGAAGCCAGGTTGATGTTGCATTTGTTAAAAAGTTGCAGTTATTGTTGAACTTTCCCCAGCATTGTTTGGAATGGGCAATTATGGAAAATCTTTTTCAAAAGAGCAAAGCAACTTGCTAAAGATGGATTTAGAGAGCTATTTGATATCATCCCACAGTGTTTTTTACAGCTAAATTAGGTTAATTAAGTAATAAGTGTCAATGTGTGCCCTGTTACAGGAGGTTACAGTAGTGGCGGATACGGCGGAGGATATGGAGGACAGGGCTGGGGAGGCTCTGGAGGCGGCTATGGCGACTACAGTAAGTTCCACCTCCCAAAGTTCCTCTCTGAACTTGCGCTGGGATTTCAGTTCTCATCTTTGTCTAATGCGTGACATACTTCCAAAAGGTTTAGATATGAAAAGAAAAAAGGCAAGTTAATAGTCTGAAATAAACACTGTGAGGCTGATGGGGTACAACAATAATTGCGGCGTACTTAAAATTTTGAAATGCATGGAAAATTCTGTAAACATAGCTTTACGAAGTTTCCTATCAATGTGCTTTTTGTTTTTAATTACCAGACAGCAGCTGGGGAGGAGGTGGTGGTGGTGGTTTTGGTTCCAACTACGGAGGTGACTATGGTGGTGGCCCAATGAAAGGAGGTGGCTACTCAGCTCGTGGACAGGGTCCTTATGGAGGTTTGTTTGCTTTGATCAGTATTTTTCATGCATTTTAACATGGCTGCTAAACGGGATATTCGGTTCAGTAATATCAGTTTCCTCTGTAGAAAAAATTAATTTTAAAGGCTTTAACCTGGCATTCAACCTTATGGTCTTTTCTAAAATTCCCCTTTGCTCCTTGGTTTTAATAGGTGCTTTAATTAATGCCTTTTTTCCTTTCTTTATAGATTTTGAATAATTATAATGTAGTTATATTATACCTGAGCTTTGCAGGCACTGTTCAGAGTTGGTATATTTTGGGTGATAAAGAGTTTTTGCAATGCTTAGAAAAGCGTTTGCTTATTCTTTATTACCCGTAGTTTAATTTATTGTTAAACATCTTTCTCTTTCAATCAACATTTAGATAAAAACGTTACAAACGTTTCGTCGGCAGGTGGCTATGGACAAGGTGGCGGCTATGGCGGAGGTGGTGGTGGTTACAGGCGATAGAAATAATCTTATGCTATTCTTAACAAGATACAGGTAAGTTGCTCACAAAGATAGGCTTTCGCCACAGTGCTGAAGCAGGTGAACTTGTACTAAATGTTAATATCTTGGTACAAAATTTATATTCTAGGTTTTGGGTATTTATTAAAGTACATATGATTTGGCTTTGGGGAAAGCCTAGTTTTGTGAGGTTGTTTTAAAAAAGTATGACCAATAAACTGGTAGTTTGAAAGAGGAATACATGTAGGTGGAAAACGTGGCGTTTCATCAAATGACAAGACTTCTTCAGTCATATTGAGACTCCCCTATAAAAGTGGTTGTGGCTTTATTTCGAAATCATTGAAAAGATTTTCTTGGGCTGTGGAAAAGGACCAAGAGAGTAGCATTTCCAGGGAGTCTCTTCAGAACATGTTTTCCTAGCTGGTAATGTATTTGTTTGTCTGAACATTTTCTATGGATCTCATTCATAAACCATTAAGTGCATTTTGTTGCAGATATCATAACTGCTGTTTCCTTTCCTCACTTATTATAGGCAGGCAGGCAAACAGGTTGTAAGCAGATTAAGGATACTAGAATCTGGAAGATTTAGCAGGCAGGCAGTTCAGACTTCAGGCTTAGATAGGGTTGTATGACCATCAGCCTAGGGAAATCCTATCTATTCTCAAAGCCTTCCAATCATCAACATTAGGTTCTCTAAGCAACCATTTCGAGCAGTCTACTTGAGTTTTAGGAGTCAGATCAGGTAGCCGCGTCATTAATCAGTGTAGTTATATTGCTCTTATTTTTCAATGTCAACTCAGTGTTATTTTCGTCAAGTATTCTTGTCCTTGCTATTTATAAGATTTATTTAGATTATAACTCAAGGAAGACACAATTGAGAAGTTAGTTGAAAGGGCAAATATTCTTGAGGTTTTGTCTAAGAAAAGAAAAAATCTCTTGGTGTTAATTTGTGGGTGGAGTGGGTATTTTAGATTGGTTTAGTGAGTAGTTAATATACAATAACCTAGCCCTATTAGATCTTCATTAAACTGTGCCTGCCTTGATATTTTTAGAATAGACAGTTGTATTGTCAGATGTTATATTGCCTGCGTTTATCATCATGTAAGATAGAAGCCTGCATTAAGATTTTTCAAAAAAAATTGCTTTTATATTCCATCAGTATCATGACATCGTTTTCATCAATTCATCTGTCATTCTCATTTCTTTATATACCTGGGGAGGGATATTCATTATTGGGCTCATTTATCACAATTCATCTCATGTTTATTGGTGTTCTTTTTATGTGAATGTTGTCCTTTATGTCCAGTGTTTTTTATATACATATTTTGTTTTTACATATTAATTTTTAAATTAAATGTTTGTGGAATAATAAATTGTTTTATCACATATTTCATTAGTATTCTTTGATTTTTTAATGTGGTTCTTTACTTAGCTTATTGTATTTTAAAATTTATTAAGTCTAAAAAGCGTGACAGTATTAGGCAGAGTTTTGAACACAACCATGTGATGCTAGCTTAAAATTTGATATCAGAGCTTGATTTGAAATGGAAATAATTTTTTAGTTTTTTTAAAAAATTGTGTGGAAGTGAAACTGAGTCTTGCCCACACTGGAAATTAATTATATAAACTTCCCAAAACTATTTTTTGGACAAATTATTCTGCTTAAAGTTAAAGTGATAATACATTCCATTAGAATTAGATGGATAAGAGCTTTAATCTTGACTTTCTAGTTTTGTGCAACCAAAGAGTAAGAGACTAAATGCTGAATTTTACTCATTGATAAATACGGCGCGGTGGTCCAGCGGCACGCACTCCCGCTCGACTGGGTCACTGGTTCAAATCCATGCAAAGGCAAGGATTTTTTCAGGGGCCTAGATTGAGTATCCAGCTAGGTATGAGTACCTAACATAAAGGCCCTCAGTCATAGCTGTGGCCTGTGAAAGCTGCATCGCTTGCTAACACACGGGAACGGTCCGCGGACGCAATAATCTTCTGTATGTACAGATAAACGTCTCCTCGTGTGACTGAGCAGTTCTATCCTCGAGTGATATTAGTTATCATAGTCATAGATGTAATAGTAAGGGGCGAACTTTTTAAAGTGGTGCATTAATTACTTTTATTTTAATAGTACCAGTGTAAGTGTAAGTAATTATCAAAGCTTTAATTTTAATCCTGTTATTACCTTACGAATTTATTAATGTAAAAATATTACTTGAATAAAAAAAAAAAGCTCCTGACTAGTGTTTCAGATATATGCTATAATTACAACTAATTATATTGAATATAATATGACTGCATTAGAATTACATATTATAATTATAAACTAAACATTGATAAATTGGATATCATGAAAAAGATATTCTAATTATACTAAAACCAATAATAAAAAGTAATAAAAACATTTGACTGGACTTTAAATATTTAGTAGTATTATAATGGTAATCTTGTGGAGAAATTGGCAACCCAACCATTAACAGTGTAACAAGTCGAAGAATGTAGCTGATGTAAAGGCGTATGAAGTGATCTTCATACATAATTTGATATTAAAGCCGTTGTGCTTATAACTATAACAATCCTATTTATATTAATATAATCAACATTGACATACATGAATTAGTTTTTTGAGCAAAATAAATACTATAGGATGGGACGGGAAATTAGACTAGACCATTACTTATTTAATTATTAAAGTTTGTAATTGTATATTGATATAATATTAATATACTATCTTTATTGGTAGTTTTCTAGAAATTCTAGCCATTAATTTTAAGTCATTAAGATGCTGTGAGCTATACTATTACTCATTACTATAAAGCAAACGGCAGACTATTTAAATTTAATCCAGAAACTGACCAGTGTCAATGCATGGAGGGGCACAAAATTCATTGTATTAGTGATAGAGCTGTATTCTGTATCATATGAATGCGTTTTAAATACACGTACAAGAAACGTCAACACTGGTGCATTTTTTATACCATGTGGTAACTACTCCCTTAACCTGGTAATAAACAGTATGGTGAAAAGTAAAAAAAACATCACAATTATAAAAAAAAAGAAGCAAACTTCTTTGATATTGTCTAAAAATGGTACTTATTTGTTTTCATCGACTTCCGAACGACCCAATCTTTCAAAGAACATATATGATCTAACCTTAAAATAAAACCCCACAGTGACACCAGGTGAGAAAGACACTGAGGTATAAAATCGGTCAAATATATTTTTGTTCATTGCTAAGCATGTACGAGAACAGAATGGATATAGATTTATAGATGTTTCAATAACTTCAATAAGAATCAAGAGGTGAAGCCAAGCACCTGGACTACTTTCACTTACATAACACAACTATTCAAATTTCATATAACTCAAGTCAATCTCAATAGTAAACACAGGCAGGGCAAAAATTATGATATTGCATATTTGAGAAGTTCCAAAATTAAAAAAAAAATTTTAAACTGAGAACAGACAATCACTTTAACTTAAGTTCCATCCTTGTTGATGCTGGAAAATGGCTTCTGAAATAGGTGCAGATAAAACAAATTGATTCAATACAAGTACATCAAAATCGAAGGAAAAAAAATAAATTTGTTGAAAACCTGGTTGAGCCCACATAAATGCAAAGGAAAGATACTAATTTGAATTCTTTTACTTTTACCGCCTTGTTAACATTGCAGCCACATCCATAAAATTAAAACAAAGATTTTCTCAGCTGCAACATCACAACAGTTACTTTTGTTTTTTATATCATAAATTATAAATATGAACTAAAATATGCTAACTTTTCTGTGATTTTGGCTAATTGCCAAGATTTGGAAAGACTTATTAACAGACGGAGAATCAGTATCAGTGGATATTTCATTTCTAGTGAGATGTCAGTGTCAGAGGTTGTATTTTCTTTTGAAAATTTTTTTACAACCTTTGGAAGTTATGAAATTTATGACAAAAATGAAATATGCTCCAAACTTTGGTCTAGGTATTTTAGTTACTTTCCGATCCGAGGAAAGAAATTTTTCGAAACTTTAATTAATTAAGAACTATTTTGGATACAACATCACATCTCATACAAGAATATCGAACCTCGCCATATTAGTAATTAGCAACTGAGTATGAACTATGAACTCAGTAAAAGCTTAAATATTTCTATATTAAATAGAGAAGTGAAATCTCTGAAATAAAATTTATTTTAAAAAATGTCTGAGTACAAACTTTTTTGTTGTTGATGTATAATGTATTTGTGCTACTTATTACTTATTGTGTTAAAGTTTAAGTGATTTTTATTTTTGGATGTTCGCTAACAAATATACCATTTTTTAGAATACTTAAATTTTAACTACATAAAGGAAATATTAAAAGTCATTTACCATTTTTTAGAATACTTAAATTTTAATGACATTAAGGGTGCAATTTTGCACCGAGTTGTTACAGTCTAAAGCTAAGTTCATCCCTGATTATGACAACTAGAGTAACATTAAAATTAAAATGAAGTTATGTTTGCATTCTTTTAGCTTCAAAACATTTTGGTCCATTATATTATATTATTTATATTTGAATATTAATATTATTATTAAATTTCCATTCATAAATTCAGCTTTCATTTATAAAAGCATTTGAGTCTTATTGTTGTTCATACAAATGATACATTCCCCACAACCTGTACCATAATATATATTTTGCTAAAATAAAATATAAACTCATTAATTATCTTATCTTATATGTTACAGACGCTCCTTCTGTACAGAAGATTATTGCGTCCTACGTATTTCTATGGTTTGTGTTTAGTCCGGTATTCTTACTAGAGTTTTAAAAGATGATAAAGTGGTGGCTTTCCTGGTTTCTTCAGGCAACCCATTCCACGCCCGAATACCGGACGGAAAGAAAGAAAACTTGTATGTGTTTGTTCTTGCATATGGAATAAGAAAGGTGTTTTTATCTTTATGTCTATTTGAGGGTTGTATTAGGTTATCTTTGTGTTGTATTTCTAAATTAGAATTAATTGCCTTATGTATAATTACTAATTTACTCTTGGTTCTTCTATCCTCTAGTGTTTCAAGGTTTAATGATTTAACTAATGGTGTTACTCTTGTCAGTTTTGAATATTCTCCAGTAATGAATCTGGCAGCTCTTTTTTGTATTTGTTCTAACTTATCAATATTTTCTTTGGTGGATGGGTCCCATACTGAAGATGCATATTCTAGTATAGGTCTCACCAGGGTGAGATAGCATTTTAGTTTTATATCTTTGTTACATTTGTAAAAGTTTCTTTTTATAAAGCCTAAGGTTTTGTTTGATTTTTTAATAACTTCATTGACATGGGGATTCCAAGATAGTTTCTCATTTATTATGACTCCTAAGTATTTCGCATCTTTAGTTTGGGTTAGTTCTTTTCCATGAATGAAATATTTTGAATTTATTTGTTTCTTTTTCTTTGTTACTCTTAGCAGTTGACATTTTTCTGGGTGGAAGGACATACTCCAGTTAGTTTCCCATTTTATTAATTCATCTAAGTCTTTTTGTAAAATTTTGCTATCTTGTTCTGACTTGATTGTTCTATAGATTATACAATCATCAGCAAATAACCTAACTTTAGTTCCTGTTGAGATATTGTTGGGTAAGTCATTTATATAAATTAAAAATAGTAAGGGACCTAGGACAGTTCCTTGTGGAACTCCTGAGTTAACCTTTATTGGTGTAGATTTAGAACCATTAATTATTACAGTTTGCTCCCTACCCAATAGGAAATCTTGGATCCAGTGATGTAAGGGACCTGAGATTCCAAAGTATTTAAGTTTTTTGAGTAAACTAAGGTGGTGAACTTTGTCGAATGCTTTTGAGAAGTCTAGTAATATTGTATCTATTTGATCATTATTATCTAAGCCTTTTGATAGATCGTCTATTAGGCCTATCAATTGTGTTTCACATGATCTGTTCTTTCTAAAGCCATGTTGGTGTGGGCATAGGGCATTATATTTGTCAAGGTGGTTAACTATTCTGCTATATATTATGTGTTCCAGTAATTTACATGTGATACTAGTAAGTGATACAGGTCTGTAATTACCAGGGTCTGACTTATCACCTTTCTTTAAATTAAGTTTAAAAAAATGTTCAACTCTCATTTAATTTTTAAAAAATAAGAATTCATAAAACAATAACAAAATAAAATCTTGAAATGAAACCAAAAAAGTGTCAAATATTTCATTTTGATCATCAAAGTGAATATTATTATCACATAATTTAAAACAATGCAATTTTTAGCATAATAAAAACTCCTTATCACAGACATATGACCGATTAATATAATAATATTGTTTTTTGTTTACAGGATTATAATTTGCAAAAAATAGATCAAAGATCATCAACTGTTTTTAACTGAGTTGTACATGGTCTTCTTAGTCACTGAACTTTCCCCATTTAGGATTTCATCTTGTTCAGTATAGGAGCGAAGAAAACTTCTTGAGTACAACAATAGGGCCAAACCCCATTTCCAAGTCATAAAACACCATACACAGGTCAAATAGTAGCCCTCACCATAAACAATTAAGCCTGTAAAAGAAAGGAGAAACATTAGCCACCATAGTAAAAATTGAAGTTAATGAAATATGAGTAAAAAAAATTAGAAAAGGGTGGGGGTGTCTTTCATGAAAAAAGGCAATGTTTGATGGTAGTGATTTCATTTCCAAACTAACAGTCAAAATCTTACAATTTCACTAAGAAAAACAATATACCTGCATAATAAACAAGGTGCTATAAATTTTATTTATCTCTATGATCATGAGGCTTGCAAATAAAAATATATATGTGAGCCGGTTGAAAAGAGATTGAAGTTATCTGATCCACTAAAGAGGATGAAGCATATAACAATTTATAAAAATAGGGATTCTTGGTCTCCCAGCTGCAGTGCACATTTTTAAAACTATTAATAATAATACAAACACTATTACACAATTAAAAAAAAATGATATTAATTTTAATTGTAATAGAAAAGCTGGATTTTGTGCCTGATCACATAGTGATAATATAACCACTTTATTTCCTTTCTACTCCATAAATACAACCAACAATGAATTTTTAAACTAATTTTCTAAACCATCCATTGGTCAATATTTTCTTGGTGTTTAGTTTTAGTTTCCAAAGGATGCACTTAGACAAGTATTCAACATTAGAATTGGAAAATCTTCTGCTTAGACTTTACTGCCTTAGCTACCTGTAGATCTCACATTCTGTCTTTTTCAAAACTAATTTAACTTTTTTAACACAAGGTTTTATCATTGGAAAGAGTTTTAAAAAATTCTTTAAACATTGTTTATTTATTACTTACCTTGATTTTTTGTTATCGCCAGGACCAAATAGGCAACAAATCCACATACCCCTGTCAGTTGTATAAAACACCCTGTCAGCATGAATGGCTTTAAACGCAAAGGGTTTGAGTCCCAAACTTGCTTGTAGTATGCTATTGTGACACCCAGGGCTATTGCTGCAGCAATTCCTGCAGATAATAATAATAATAAGTTCAATTTTAACATTTCTACATTAAAAAAAAAATAGAATCAGAAATACCAAAAATATAAATGAAAAAATACTTAAATTAGTACTATTACTAGTAACAAGTATTAGACCAAAAAAAGTCAATTGCTAATTCATATTTATAATCAGCCCTAACTTTTTAAAGGAAAAAGCATTAAATCATTAATTAAGCAGATTGGAAGAGTTTCACTATTTACACCCTATGAAAAAATGTCCGAAGTGCCCCCCCCCACCACCGAATCAGTTTTTTAAAAAAATAACTGCGGAATTTAATGATTAATTAAATGATTAATCTTCAAAAATTGAATTGGTTAAAATTAATTCTATCTATTAAACTTTAAGAAAATATTTCTAGTAATTTTATTTTCACCTTTTTTTGTTACTTACATACATATTATTATTATTCATTTCGATGTGCAGAAGATGTAAACAAAAATGATGACTAAGTCAAGCTTTTAAGTGAAAATTTGAGCAAATATTTCATTTTTAAGCTAACTGCAGATGGCAATTTAAATCAGACAAATCAGAAAATATTGCACAGGCCGAGCTGACGCTGTATTAAGAAGAAGCTTCCATTCTAGAAACAGATTATCCTCTCATGTGGTGGAAATGGAAACTTAATAACCACCACTTTCCTGTTTTAAAATTTAAAAGGTTTTGTGCCAACAATTCTTTATGTACTGGCAACATATGTTCCATGTCAAAGACTGTTCAATTATTCAGGATACATCGCCATTAATTTGCGATTATGTCTGCTTCCAGAAAATGTTTAAACACACCCTCTGGTATGTCTGTGTGACTGGCTAAAGTGATGCCTACTTGCATTCTATTTAAAGTGACTGACAGTGACAGTATACTGTATAAGTTTTATTATTTTAAAATTAAAATGAAACTAACCATGATTTAAAAAAAAAAATACTTAATAGAAAAATCACTAAAATGTAACAATGTCACACTATGTGTCAACTTTTAAGTTAAGTCATGGATTGTTGCAGATCAGATTCAGATACAAAAAATTGCATCTATATATAGGTAATATATGCATTATAATTATAATTAATCAAAATTAACCTATTAATTTTTTTCTGATTAATTTCATTAATCTAACAAGAAAACTTTAATCATAATCAGTACAAGTACAAGCCCTAAAAGAAATCTAATGAATGATACAATTTCTAGATTTTTCTGTATTGAGCTGACTGTGGCGTTGGCCTTTTTTTAAATTATCATGATTATCTTTTATTATTATAGTATTTTTTTTATAGACCCTCCTTCTATGCATAATATTGTAGTATTGCACCCTCTGCTTATCCTTTGAGTTACTTAGTTAACTGATCACCTACACTTGTTTATATTTAATATTTAAAATTTAACTAAGTAACTTAGTACTTTTGTAGGAGTAGCAGTAGTTCAGTAGTCAGTAGGCTTATGACTTATGATAGCGGCCTTATGAGGTTTGGCCCCGTCAAATAAATTGAATTTAGTATTTCCTCTTTACCCATTGCCATTTGATTTGTAAAGTAAAGTTATTAATTATTGAATTTAAAATAAAGCAATTATGAGATTTAACAATGATTATGCCTATACTATACTATACTATGATTCATGATGGATTTATGAATTATCGGTGGGACGTGGTGGTCGAGAGGTAGCGCTCTCGACTGTCATACTGATGGTCACGAGTTCGAATCCACACGAAGGTGAGGATTTGTTCTCGGGGCCTGAGGAGTCCCTGAGTCACCCAGCTCCGAATGGGTACCTAACTAGACAATAGTAAGGCTTAAGGCGGCTGGGGTAATGCGTGGAACCCCTATAGCCGTGGCCAGTGACCGCTGCATCACTTGCCAACAGATCATCTCTCATGGTCTGTGGACGCAATTATCTTCTGCATAGAAGGAGCGTCTGTATATCTAAGATAAGATCCCTTGCCTTGCCCTTATCATTATCGTCTTATTTTGACGCATCTCAATATAACTAAGACTAACTCTAAGACTATACTATGACTCATGAACTATGAACAATGAAGTATAAAAGTGAAAGGCATTTGTCATTTACTTTACTTTACCTGATAGTAGTCCCCATAAACCAGTGTTGTAGTTTTTATAGTGAGTACAAAAAACAATGCTTACAGAAGCACCAACAAATACTCCGATAATGCTAAAAATTAATCTAGCCCTCAACGAGCAGGCTGAAATGCGCCTTGCATTCACTGCTTCATCCATTTTTATTTTCTTCAGGCTAATCTAATAAGAAATAAGATAGCTATATGTACAATATGAAAATGAAGAAGAATGTACTGTTGTCCTACTGCTACTTGTGTCCGTGTTTGACACGAGATGCTATTACTATTAATAGTACGTCCGGTTACTTACCTTGGCATTGTGAAATTTGAAAAAGTTTATGCCAGGGATTTATATTGTAGTTAGTGCAAGGAGGTTTGATTACATTAAGTTGGCGTGACGTCACTAGGCTGAAGCCAGACGCAACCCACAACAGCCATCTCAGCTAACTCAAAACATTGGAAGTTGTGTAGTGTGTATGTTATATTATTGTAATAATTCGAACGTTATAAAACACTGCGTAATAAATAAATGATAATTTATAGCAGTGGTTCCCAAACTTTTTTTGCCCGTGGACCCCTTTTATAGTCAAAACTTGCCCACGGACCCCCAAGTGAAAACGCTAAATTATTTATATAAATTTAATTTTTGTTAAATTTTTTTTTAAATGACCGGGATGAGCTTGATGAGTTTTATGTCTGGCTCAATTTTTGTGAGTAGCAAACGCAAATCCCAATGAGCACTAATATCTAGTAGGTTTCTTTTCTCTGTGACGAGGTTCATAACTGCACTGAATCAACAATCTACCAAATAGGAAGACGGGAAAGTAATCAACAACTTTTGAACAATAACCCATAATGCAGGATTTACAATTGGGATTTTTTTTGTTGTTTTTTAAAATTTATTTATTTATTTTTTTATATATTTTTTTATATTTTTTTTTTGTAATCAGAATTTGTGGTATCTTTGTACAAAAATTGGTTTAAGTCCCTCATTTGGTGATAATTCAATAATTTGCTCATGTAATAGTATTGACTCATCTATGTCCTGGATCTGAGTTTGTCCTTGCACAGAATGGTTCAATACGCAGTCGGGAATATCCTAATGAAGTATGTCCTTAAATCGTTGGTTCAGGTCTGCATGAAGAGCCCCTAAGTGTTGACAGTAGGCAAACAAATCTTCATTTCTCTTTGTAACATTCTCCTCACCACAAGTTTTGGTTATACACAAAAAGTTTTGCACCTCACTTACAGCTGGTAAAATAAATTTTTCACCAATTGTGTGTGGTTTTCCAGACTTTGCAATCAACATATAAATATTATAAGACGCACGCAGTCTATCTCATCTAGTTCATCTCGATTAGATGTTGTCCCAATGAGTTGTTGAAGTGAGGGTGTTTTCAAATATGTGTCTTGGACTGCTTCTAAAAACGTTAAATCTTTATCTTATTTATCACTATGGATTTTCATTAAAAGTTCCTCAAGCTTGTAAGGTTTAATAGAATCATTCGACAAAGTTTGATTACACAGAAGACACATTGGTAAAATACTATTTCCTGGTTTCTTGTAGGCAATTTATGCATGAAGCAGCATAATTGCAATGCTGTATAAAACTTTTTTTTGCTACTCTGCCTCACACTGCGCAATTTAAAACTTTGAAAATAAAAAAGGGGGATGCAGGAGAGATTTCTATGTTTCAATATACATTTTTATAAGGTTTTTTAATCAATTTTTTAATGTTAACTACATTTTTAAAAATTTTATCAGATTATATATTAGAAAATATTTTAAAATATTATTTTGCTAACTTTCTAAAAAGGTGTTTGGTCGAATTTTGAATTAAAAAAAATCTTTTATCTTATCTTATCTATTACAGACGCTTCTTCTGTACAGAAGATTGTTGTGTCCTACGTATATCTATGGTTTGCTGCACTGATTCATGTATTTAGAATCGTCAAATCATATCAAATGTGGTATCAATGCAAAGCTGGATTCTTCCTGCCACGGATAAATATAACTTACAGATACGTCACAATTTACCCAACCCTGCAATCATTTCCGTTTAAAGATTGTGTTTTTATGACCTACATATAGGGTCTCCGCCTTTCTCACGCAACAAACTTGACAAACCTTTCAATTAACCAAGCATTTTGATTGGTTACAGCTGTTGGATTATCG
The DNA here is from genome assembly GCA_002072015.1 of Radix auricularia. Lineage (NCBI taxonomy): Eukaryota > Metazoa > Mollusca > Gastropoda > Lymnaeidae > Radix > Radix auricularia. The sequence goes on along the minus strand of MUZC01004293.1, from coordinate 135,400 downwards.
TAGTTCTTTTT
>MUZC01004293.1:79121-93521 GCA_002072015.1 Radix auricularia | reverse complement strand
TGTGAGACCCGATGGAAAAGCTTTGGTGAACTCGCAACAGAAGATGGACACAAAATCTACTTCAGCGGCAGGGAGGACAGACATGAACATGGAGTTGGATTCCTAATCCATAAAAATACAACAAACTCAGTCATTGGTTGTCGTCCTGTCTCCAGCCGCATCATCACCATCCGCCTGAAAGCAACACCCTTCAATATCACAATTATACAGACATATGCTCCTACATCCAGCCATGATGATAGTGAAATTGAGACCTTCTATGACCAAGTACAGGACATCATGGATCATACACCAAAGAAAGATATTATCGTCGTCCAAGGTGACTGGAATGCGAAGATTGGAGTAGATGTATGTACCAACTGGGCATATACTTGCGGACACTCTTGCAATGACCTGACCAACGATAGAGGGCTTCGACTCCTCGAATTTGCACGATACAACAACCTCCTTCTAGCTAACACAATTGGTCACCATAAAAAATCCGGAATATGGACTTGGCACAGCCCAGGCGGGGAACATAGTAACCAAATAGACTACATACTGGTCAAAAGACGATTTAAATCATGCATTAAAGCAGCTAATACTAGAAGCTTCCCTGGAGCAGATATCGGCAGCGACCATAACCTGGTGCTGATGACTTTCCATCTACACCTGAAAAGGATAGCAAAACAAAGCAATACACGATTACGCGTCGACCTTGAAAAATTGAAAGATCCGGTAATCGCAGAGGCGTTCAGGGCAAAAATTGGAGGGAAATTTGCTCCACTGACCACACTTTGTGAATCGGAAAAGGATATGGACATAGATCTAATCACTGATACCTTCAATACCACAATAATTGAGACAGCAAAAGATATACTTGGCAAAAAACATGCCATAAAAAAACCATGGGTCTCCACTTATATCCTAGAGATGTGCGATGAAAGAAGAATGAGTTATATAAACATTGAAAATCACCAATTCTCCTATTTTCCGAGTAGGTAGGCTCATCAAATGTTGGGGAGTTTATTAATACATTTTTACGATGCTAGCAGGTGAAATAATTTTAAAAATTTCTCTTACTAGGGGGCTGGGGGCCCAAATTTAAAAACTGAAAATAACTAATTCTTCCATTCCCCATGTAGGTGGAGAGAATGAAACTTTAGGAAGTTGTTGAGTTCAATCTCCCGATGGTAATTGACAAAATAGAATGTTAAATGCCAACTCATAGAGGCACGGGAGCCCAAAAATAATGGGGCCCCATAAAACTATTTTCCCCCTTATATAAGCTATTTACAAATTGCAAATCATTAATTCTCCTATTTCCCGTATAGTTTGAAGCATAAAACTTTGTAAATTTTTTGAGTACATGCTTCCGATGATAATTGCCAAAAGAGAATGTAAAATTTCCAACTAATGGGGGCCGGGGCCCCCAAAACATTTTTTTTCTCAATAAGAGCTATATAAAAATTAAAAATCACCAATTCTCCTATTTCCCATATAGGTAGAAGCATGAAACTTTTGAAATGTTTTGAGTACAAGCTCCCGACAATTGGCAAAAAGAATGTTAGAATTCCCTCCAATTGGGTACCGGGGGCCCAAATATATTTTTTCTTATATTAAAAACCGACTTATCACTAATTCTCCAATTTTCCGTGTAGGTAGGAGCATGAAACTTTGGGTAATTGCTTAATACAAATGTTGGTGTAAAAGAATTTTGAAATACACACGGTTGGGGGCCGGGGCCCCAAAAACTTTTTTTTTCTTATATGAGATTTATAAAAATTGAAAATCACTGATTCTCTTATTTCTCGAGTAGGTAGACTCATGAAACGTTGGGGAATTGATAATTACACTTTCACGATGGTAGCAGATGAAAATATATTTAAAATATCTCTTACTGGGGGCCGGGGGGCCAAATATAGTTTTTTTTCCTAATATAAACTATATAAAAACTACACATCACTAAATCCCCCATTCTACATTTAGGTAGAAGCATGAAACTTTGGGAAGTTAGTACAATCTTCAGATGAAAGTTGGCGAAAGAGAATGGTAAATTTCCACTCACAGGGGGGCGGGGGCCCAAGTATAATTTTTTCTTATATTTAAAAACCGACAGGTAAAAACATAAAACTTTAGGAAGTTGTTGGGTACCCTCAAAACGACGAAAATTGGCGTAAAATATTTTTTAAATGCACGCTCATGAGAGCCTGGGCCCAAAAAAAACGTGTTTTTTTCCTTATACGTGCTATAAAAATTTGAAAATCAATAATTCTCCTATTTTCCAAATAGGCAAATGCATGAAACTTTGGGGGTTTGTTAACTACACTTCCACAATGGTAGCAGGTCAACAATTATTTAAAACATTCTTTACTGTGGGCTGGGAGGCCAAAATGTAGATTTTCCCTATATTAACCATATAAAAATTAAAAATCACTAATTCTCCCATTCCCCATGTAGGTAGAAGCATAAAATTTTAGGAAGTTGTTGGTTACCCTTTCACGACAAAAATTAGAGTAATATAATTTTAAAATTCACACTCATTGGGGCCGGGACCAGAAAAACGTGTTTTTTCCAAATATGTGCTATATACAAATTGAAAAGCACTATTTTTCATATTTCCCAAATAGGTAACGCATAAAACGTTGGGGATTTTTAAAATGCACTTCCACGATGGCAGCAGGCGAAATAATATTTAAAATATTCCTTGGTGGGCGCTGGGGGCCAAAATATAGTGTTTTTTTTATGCACTCACTCACTTATCACTAATACTCCATCTTCCCGTAGCAAAGCGCGGGCAAATTGCTAGTGTAACATAAAAAGAAGGGTGAAAACATTGATACGGGATATAGGAAAAAAGAGGAAGTGTCAAAACTGGAAATGAAAACCACATCGGTAAAAAGATTTTGCAGTTTGGTAAAATTATGAACTTGATTAATTCCATAAAGAGCCAACGTACCAAATCGATTTATAAGTCTATTTTACATGTAGATCATATCATGGGTATCATTACTCGCATATAAAATATCAGTTATTGCAATATCTGAAATTCCGTCTTTGCCAACACTGTTAATTTGTTTAGATACAGGACATTGAGCCTGTTATTTATGTTGTAAAGGTGTTCAGTGTTCTCTAAGCCGATCTCCAAAGTGACGACCTGTTTCACCCACGTAAATCTTATTGCACCTCTTGCAAAAATTTGCATAAATCACGTTGCGACTTGTGCAGGTGAATCCATCATTTATTTAGAATTTTCCACGAGGGAAAGAAATGTTGTCAATGTGAATCTCATTTGGACAAATATAGCAACGGTGACGATTTGAACCTTTTGTTCCAATATGTGCTTTCATTTTGGGAAGGTGACTTCTTACAAGTATGTCTCTGATGCGTCTATCTCTCTGGTAAGCAACAAGAGGAGGTTTTTTAAAGACCTGAGGATTGGTCGGTTGTTAATTATGGGGATGAAAGTTTAAAATAAATTTGGATTGATCACAGTGATCCGAAACAGATTGTGTAAACGGTGTCCTGTCTGGTCATGCCTTTCATTCGATTGACAGCGGATGTTAAAACTGGTTCCGGGTATGACCTCCTTGAGTTGAGAATGAATTTCTACCCGTCGTTTGAGAAGATTACTGCTCAAATTCATGAAAGGTTTTCACAACCACTGAAGTCTGTAAACAGAAATGATTTGTTTGTTGTTTCACAAGCTGATATAATGGGCCATAAACTTCTGATTAGAGTTGGTGTATTTAACTGGACACATCTAATGGGCCTTAACTGGACTCAACTAATGGGCCATAACTTCTGATTAGAGTTGGTGTATTTAACTGGAGACATCTAATGGGCCTTAACTGGACTCATCTAATGGGCCATAACTTCTGATTAGAGTTGGTGTATTTAACTGGACACATCTAATGGGCCTTAACTGGACTCATCTAATGGGCCATAACTGGACTCATCTAATGGGCCATAACTGGACTCATCTAATGGGCCATAACTGGACTCATCTAGTGGGCCATAACTGGACTCATCTAGTGGACCATAAATGGACTCATCTAATGGGCCATAAATGGACTCATCTAATGGGCCATAACTGGACTCATCTAATGGGCCATAACTGGACTCATCAAATGGGCCATAAATGGACTCATCTAATGGGCCATAACTGGACTCATCTAATGGGCCATAACTGGACTCATCTAATGGGCCATAACTGGACTCATCTAATGGACCATAAATGGACTCATCTAATGGGCCATAAATGGACTCATCTAATGGGCCATAAATGGACTCATCTATTGGACCATAAATGGACTCATCTAATGGACCATAAATGGACTCATCTAATGGGCCATAACTGGACTCATCTATTGGACCATAAATGGATTCGTCTATTGGACCATAAATGGACTCATCTAATGGACCATAAATGGACTCATCTAATGGGCCATAACTTCTGATTCTGGTGTATTTCCCTGCTCTCAGCAAAGAAGGGAGATAATAATAATGATTAGACAAACATTGGACTGTCTTTATTTAATTCACCAGGACAAACACAAGACGTGTGCAAATAAGCATGACGTCTGACCCTAGCTAGGTTCAACAAATTACAGTGTTTGGTTTGTGATTATGGTTCAAGGAGGCAGGGTGGGGGAGGCGCAGGTAACAACTACCACAGTGCGCATGTCTCGTGCCCCCCATGTTCAATCGCGCTGTTTTCTTTCTACGTGCTGCTGTTTGTATATGTTCTTCCCCACCCCCGCCCCCCGTTCTTTGCACTATCTACTAGCAAGTCTACGACGCATGAAACGCCATGGGTCGTATCTAGTTAATTACAATTATTCATCTTAATGCTGAATCTTTCTTATTAATTACAGCTGAATTTCTTTTTATTTCAAGTAGAGAAAACATTTGCTCTGCCACAAGAACGAGAGTGCATTTAAATGTGTAATAGCATCAGTTAGATGCCTTCACTTAGTTACCAATAGTTTATTGTTATCCAAGTTTCTCATTGAATGGTCCGTAGTTTTTTTTATATTTGCGATTTCGTATTAATTGGGTACCTCTGAAAATACAAATAGTATGTTCAATATATTTCCAAAAAAAATGTGTTAAAGCATTAAATTTTGTAGCGAGATTGTTCATTTTTTGAATATACAAATATTAAACTTAAATTTCTGAACTTACCCCCTAACCACCCCCACCCCATACTTTTTTCCAGCTCCTCACTCGTTTAATGCTGACGCCTGTGACACAAGACAGACAGCAGAAAAACTTTTACTGCACGTCAACGACAACAAATGTATTTCATATCATACGTCTTTGATACAATTTTTTATCTATTCGTTAGATCAAACCAATTTATTACATATTTATTATTAGATTTATCGTTAGAAGTTAAAAGGAAGCATAAAATTTTCCCCTTTTTCATACATATTTATTATTATCATTATCATTAGAAGTTTAAGAAGCATAAACTTTACTTCGAAATTTTTTAAAACAAATTTTCTATATTACATATTTATTATTATCATTAGAAGTTAAGAAAGCATTAAAATTTATATAGATTTTTTTAAAAACAACAAACTTTATTCATTAAATATCTTTGTTAGAAGCATCACAAGATTTTCGGATTATCTCTAAAATATATTTCACATTATAAATTTAAAAAAAAAACAAAGAAATTAAATTATATCTTTTGTTCAAAATGTATTTTATATTATGAATATATAATTAATTTATTGGAAATTATATATCTTTGTAGAATATATTTCACATTAAATATATTTTGCTTAATATATTTTACATAATAGATCTATATCTTTGTTAAATTTATTTCTTAATAATAATGTAAATCTATTTTAAGAACCTTCAAACTTATTTCCCATTATGTCTTCTTTATAAAAAAAAATAGAATATATTAAAAATAAAATATTTTGAATTATGTACCCTTAAAAAACATCACATGCTTTTTTCGAATTAAATAAAATATTTTATTTTAAAAATTATTCTAATTGTTTTCATAATATACATCCTTGTTTAAAAATATCTATGCAATATTTTGTACATTTTCTTTCAAATACAAAATATTTATTTCTTTATACAAAATGAAGATTGCCTTATAGTGTTACACATTGTTGAACTTGTGTTACACAGACAAGGTTGAACTCATAGTGTTACACAGACAAGGTTGAACTTGTAGTGTTACTCAGACAAGGTTGAATTTGTAGTATTACACACACGAGGTTGAACACAGACAATGTTGAGCTTATATTGTTACACAGGCAAGGTTGAACTTGTAGTGTTACACAGACAAGGTTGAACTTATAGTGTTACACAGACAAGGTTGAGCTTATAGTGTTACACAGACAAGGTTAAACTTATAGTGTTACACAGACAATGTTGAGCTTATAGTGTTACACAGACAAGGTTGAACTTATAGTGTTACACAGACAATGTTGAGCTTATAGTGTTACACAGACAATGTTGAGCTTATAGTGTTACACAGACACTGTTGAGCTTATAGTGTTACACAGACAATGTTGAGCTTGTAGTGTTACACAGACAAGGTTGAACTTATAGTGTTACACAGACAAGGTTGAACTTATAGTGTTACACAGACAAGGTTGAACTTGTAGTGCTACACAGACAAGGTTGAACTTGTAGTGATGTACAAAGTGGGTTGAACTTACATCATTGTACAGAGAGGGGTTTTTAAAATTTATTTTTTAAATCTGTATTTTGTTGTTGTATTTAATCAAAAGTTCGAATGACGTGGTAAAACCTGCAGGTAAAATTTCACTTGGTAGTGGCAGGTATGACTTGGTGGTGGCAGGTATGACTTGGTGGTGGCAGGTATAACTTGGTGGTGGCATATATGACTTGGTGGTGGCAGGTATAACTTGGTGGTGGCAGATATGACTTGGTGGTGGCAGGTATGACTTGGTGGTGGCAGGTATAACTTGGTGGTGGCAGATATGACTTGATAGTGGGAGGTATGACTTGGCAGTGGCTGGTTTGACTTGGTAGTGGCAGGTATGACTTGGCAGTGGCTGGTTTGACTTGGTAGTGGCAGGTATGACTTGGTAGTGGCAGGTATGACTTGGTGGTGGCAGGTATGACTTGGTGGTGGCAGGTATGACTTGGTGGTGGCTGGTTTGACTTGGTAGTGGCAGGTATGACTTGGTAGTGGCAGGTATGACTTGGTGGTGGCAGTTATGACTTGGTAGTGGCAGGTATGAGTTGGCAGTGGCTGGTTTGACTTGGTAGTGGCAGGTATGACTTGGTAGTGGCTGGTATGACTTGGTAGTGGCTGGTATGACTTAGTAGTGGCAGGTATGACTTGGTGGTGGCAGGTATGACTTGGTGGTGGCAGGTATGACTTGGTGGTGGCTGGTATGACTTGGTGGTGGCAGGTATGTCTTGGTGGTGGCAGTTATGATTTGGTGGTGGCAGGTATCACTTGGTGGTGGCAGGTATGACTTGGTGGTGGCTGGTATGACTTGGTGGTGGCAGGTATGACTTGGTGGTGGCTGGTATGACTTGGTGGTGGCAGGTATGTCTTGGTGGTGGAAGGTATGACTTGGTGGTGGCAGGTATGACTTGGTGGTGGCAGGTATGATTTGGTAGTAGGGCTGAGGAAATTTACTATTAATTTCTAAATTAGTCGGTAAAAAAATTATCGATTTAAATAGATGAAATAGCGAGAAAAATGAAAGAAAATGCTTTAAACAATTGTATCGATTAATAAAATTAATAATTATTATTAATACTAGTTAGCTTTATTACGTACAAACTTTTCTATTAAAAAAAAAAGTTCACACTTTAAAATAAACTCTTTGTATAAGGTAAATGATATAAAATTATACTAATTAACAATAATAAAATTTAAAGTCATTGACATTATTTTGAACTATGATTATATTTAAATTTAAAAAAAAAAGTTCTTTGCCTGTTTTTGTTACTTCCCTTGAAATTTTCTGTTAAATGACGTCATACATCTTATTTTTAGCTTAATCAAAAATATCTTTCTATTATTTGGTAATTTTTCAAAAGTTAACGATTAAATTTAAATTAATCGATAACAGCCCTACTTGGTATTGGTCAGGTTTACCTACAGTGGCAGAGTAGACTTAATGGTAGCAGGGTTTTATACAGCAGTGAAATCCCTGTCACATACGCCTCACGCATACCGATAAAAGTGGGTTGAGATTGCTGGGTAGGGTTACGTAATGACATTAACATGGTTTATGTAGGACTGACAGGGCACCACTAACCGAACGTGTCGGCATAAAGCCTCCGTCAGTGAACTGATAGACAAAAACTAGTAAAGTTCAATAAAATAATACTTGGCTGTGGTGTTAAGATCGGAAATCTAACAACCATAATTAGGAGAAACAGTAGCACAGCAAGGGGAGGGGGGGGGTCAGATTTGAAAATTCCCCGGCCCCCCCCTTGAGGGAGGCCCAAAGGAGTGTCTTAAAATAATCTTTTTACATAAAATATTATATATCACGCCATTAGGGGCTGGTTAGCAAAATCAATAGTTCGCTCACCTCACAAGCTGAGGGGCGTGGCATCGAGCCAACGTTAAAGCCACTATAAAACGCTAAGAAAGTCCTCCGCTGACCTGTAGAGGGATGGGCGCCGCCAGGGTCTACCAAGCCCGAAAACCCCTGCGATCTCGAAACAAAAAGAGATTATGGGACTAAAATAAAATTACCCCATCGGCCAAAATAATGGGGCCCCCAAAGTTGACTGGCCCACCGGCCCCCCGAATCCCTGGAAAGTAGTGATAAAGAGGAGTGGGCGTGGTAGAATTTGAACATACTAAAAATAGTATTAATACATAATTTATCCTAACTTGAAAATACAAAACAAAGATATCTTAATGCAACCCCCAGATATACTTAAGTATCAGGGGCGTCACTAAGGGAGGGTGTGAGGACACCACCCTTAGTGACGCCTCCATGCAGATGCAAAGACATACAGATTGTCACTCTTCAGAATTCAGACGTGGAATGTTTTGCTTGCTCAAACCAGGAAAACCAACATTTTATCAACATTAAAGACTCTTTAAAAAAAACGCAAGACTAGTCATACATTATGGATAAGCTTAGGACGTAAAAGTCTTCCGGATAGATGGAGCATCTGGAATAGGTAAGAAAAGATCAAACATTCATTCCATGTGGTGAGAGGGTCCCATATTCTTGAAGAAGACTTTTTTTTTATAAGACTGAGTCTATTGTCAAGACTGAGTCTATTCTAAAGGTTGAGTCTATTCTCAACACTGAAGCTATTCTCAAGGTTGAGTCTATTCTCAACACTGAAGCTATTCTCAAGGTTGAGTCTATTCTCAAGACTGAGTCTATTCTCAAGGTTGAGTCTATTCTCAACACTGAAGCTATTCTCAAGGTTGAGTCTATTCTCAACACTGAAGCTATTCTCAAGATTGAGTCTATTTTCAAGACTGAGTCTATTCTCAAGACTGAGTCTATTCTAAAGGTTGATTCTATTCTCAACACTGAAGCTATTCTCAAGGTTGAGTCTATTCTCAACACTGAAGCTATTCTCAGGGTTGAGTTTATTCTAAAGACTGAGTCTATTCTCAAGATTGAGTCTATTCTCAAGACTGAGTCTATTCTCAAGACTGAGTCTATACTTAAGACTGAGTCTATTCTCAAGACTGAGTCTATACTTAAGACTGAGTCTATTCTCAAGACTGAGTCTATACTCAAGACTGAGTCTATTCTCAAGATTGAGTCTATTCTCAAGATTGAGTCTATACTCAAGACTGAGCCTATTATTAAGAATGAGTCTATACTCAAGACTGAGCCTATTCTTAAGAATGAGTCTATACTCAAGACTGAGCCTATTCTTAAGAATGAGTCTATTCTCAAGACTGAGTCTATACTTAAGACTGAGTCTATTCTCAAGGTTGAGTCTATTCTCAAGACTGAGTCTATTCTCAAGACTGAGTCTATACTCAAGAATGAGTCTCTCAAGACTGAGACTATACTCAAGACTTGGTCTATTCTCAAGACTGAGTCTATCCTCAAGACTGACCCTGTTCTGTTTTGTAGCCTCGGTTACATTACTCATATAGTTTTAGAAATCTGTTTTTATGCAAAACTTATTTTTTAAGATCATTACCAGAAACAGTTATGTAAGTAATTCAAGAGCTCAAGACATAAAATACCAACAAATTCTTTCAGATTTATTTATTTTTTAAATATAAAAGATTTTTTGAAAGAAAGTTGCTTGTAAACGATGGTTATTTATTCCTATGTTTGAGATTTTAAAAAAATATGATAGAAATATTCAATAAGTTATTTATTTGGGAAATGACTAAAAAAAATTATCATAAGAATATATTTGTATTTTTACTTTTATTTGTATCATATAGTCTATCGCATTTCATAAAAAGAAATTAATTTGGCTTCTTTTGGCCGAATTATCAGACCATTCCGCTTTCAAAATATGTAAGGTATGATGGATGAAAAGATATGCTGAATTGCTGTATGGGAATGTGATTGAAAAGGAAATTCACCTTTAACTTAAACAGAAGAATAATTCAGGTTTTCAACTAATCAGAGCTTTTAAAAAAACTGTATGGTTTGTCTGGGATTTAATTTTTTTTTATTGATTAGTTAAGTTAACCACTAAGTTCTTCAAGACTGCAAATTTAATGAAGACGCATCTCTTCAAAATTAATTTTCAAAATTAATGAAAAAACATTTCTTTTTAAATGATTAACGTAGCTATGTATAACGTATTGTCATTTATGTAGTTAGCATGATATGAATGTTTATTTATTTAATATATGTATGTTATTATCTCCTTGTAAAGTGCTGTGAGCCCGGCTCCTCACTAGGATACAGCGCTATACACATTATCAATTTATTATTATTATTATTAATTTATTAGGAAATTTTTATTTGAAAAAACTTAAAAGTTTACATCGAGACGAAAACAAGTGAACAAAACAAAACACGATTTAGTTTCCAGTGTCACGAAATAAAGTCTCCCCCAAAATAAAGTCTCCCCCGGAGAATTTATTTTAAAACAAAATCGCCCCCGGAGAATTTGTTTTAAAATAATGTCTCCCCCTTCAAAATGGATCCTCCCCTTAATTATTGGAAATTATAAATAATTGTTTTCTTCCAATTTATTACTTAAGATATAGTTTGTACTTGTTCCTCATGCATTTGTGCATGATTTTGTGGAAATTCAACAATCATAAGATTAGTCAGGGGCGTAGCCATTTGCAGGCTTAGTGGGTGTATGCCTGGATGTACACATTTTTAGAGGTGGCTAATTGCACAGAGCTATTTAAAAGAATAATAGACAAATTATTTAAAAAATAAAGATGAAGAAATAATACTATAACATCACACTGAAGTATTGGAACCAAAAAATCACTGTTGACGTTTTTGTGTATCACCTGTGGCTAGGACTTACACGATATTTGCGATTTTTATTTGTTCATTATAATGATTCAAAAATATTATTACGAATTTTGTCTGAAGCCTTTATTAATTTTTCAGCAGAAAATTTAACAAATTCAATTTGCCAATGATTGTTAATTTATTTTTTTAAAATTTAGTTGAATTTTAAATTATATTAAAAGAGATTTCAAATGGGATTACTTTTTGTTTAGCCATCTCAAGAAACACAGAACATGCCAAAACTTAGGCACACACACATAAGATCACACGCTCTAACGATGAATGTCTTAGCTTGGGTTGGAGTCAATCGACAGTTTTTTTTTCTATAACATAAATCAACATGATTCGTGGAGATCTGGGTTGAGGTTAGTTAGTTTCAGATTCCGCATAAAGTCAATTACCTTACGGAATGTAAGAGCCCAGAGGACTGAAGGTGTAGCTGAAAGGTGAACTTTTTTATTGGTGGCATGGGCCAGGAAAGCGCAAAGAGTCATTTGTTAGGCGTGCACGAGACTAGCTGATAAGTAGATTTGTTCAAGACGGGCACGTACTGTCCATTTATGTTGTCCTTCAAGTCATGGTTTACTGAACTATGAGGAAGACTGCGTAGGACACCTGCATGGTCTTATGTGGTAATCTAATGTAATAATCACGTACTGGGAGTCTTGAGGGAGTTATGTATAGTTTTAAGTTGTACGATCATCAAGTAATCAATGGAATACCTAATTTAACCGATAATCAAACGAGTGAGGCAGAAATGGGTTTGGGGCGCTATAACCCGAGTAGAGAAGAGATCGCAATATAAGGTGGTGAGTTGTGTGGAAAATTCATTACATAATTAGACAGCTAGAGTTGAGAGATTGGCTAGTCAAAATTCAAAACAGAAGTGGACATTATATGTGCTCATTCATGTAAATATTTTATGGATTTTATCAATGATCCGTGTATAGTTGCGGATAGTTCAAGTGACATTTTCACACACGCATACACTACACTAATATAAAGGCAAGATTAGACATAAAACATCGATAAACGTATGACGTAATAATCCCCGGTAAAAAGGAAGCGTCCATAATCTATTAAAAAATATGTCCATTGACATGTGTGATGTATGAATGTTTGTAGGTGTGTATGTATGTTTAATATTATTTTAATTATATATTAATATATATATTATTAAATATTAGTTATTGGCGTAGGAGTAATTGCAAGTCAAGAAACAAGACTTCAACACTTTGTGGACTGATTAAAAACTATCTCTAATTAATCTCTTCTGTCAACTCCTATTACCTTTTAAACCCTACATATATAGCCAGCTTTCACGACCATGCACAATTGCCATTCACAGCACAAATCACGTGTTCCATGATCAGTCAAGTCCTCATGCTTATACAATATATATACAAGTGTCTTTAAAAATTGCAATGATCTTTTTTAAATTATTAAGTATGCTTATAAAAATACTTTGTAACTGTAATTCAATTGTTGCTTAATTCTCATCATCGGAGTATTTTATGTCTATTAAAATGAAAAGTTTAACTTGTAGTTAGTTGTGATTTTTTTCACGCTGATTAGTCTAATATTTTAGAAATGTTCGCAATATAATATTGTAACATCAAAGTACAATTTAAAGACTTAATAAAATAATAAAATATATTAAAGGATGTCTTGATTTGTCGATCTTTAATGTTATAATTTGTTAAGACCCTTTAGACAGAGGAGGTATAAATTATACTGAGAAAAGTTTATGGTTGTTATGTTTATTGGAGCAAATTTCTCAATTTTATGTAATAGCTCGGAGGTGAATTGCTTTCCTACCCATCAATAAAATTTGTATAAGTTTTAATATATTTTTGAATTTAAGAACTGTTATGGCTGTTAAAATTCAAATTCATTAAGCAAATAATACATTGGAGAGTAAAAAAATAATTCCATATTCGTGATATGAGATTATCTATTCGTGCATGGTGATGTTATCAAAATAAATTCCAATAATTCAACCTGCTTCTCTGAATTCTTTAAACATAATTTTATTTTAACAATCGATTTGTGTGCGTACATAAACTTTTGACTAAATAAATGAAAGAAATTTTATTCCTTACAAATTATTTGATATAGATTTATATATAAAGCTGATTACGCCTTTATTAATATGTAGAAAAGGTTGCGTTGGTATAAGCGGTTCTATTTTTTGACTTGTACTTGTAGTTATATAAATAGTCTAACAAATTATTCCTTTGGCCTTTATAAATGGCTGTTTAGAAATATTTAAATAAAAGTAGCCAACTTTCAGTGAATTATTAGATTTTAAATTTGATATCAAACATATAGGACACGGCTCTATGGAGCTATTATAGGGATTACTGCACTATTAAAATGTATGCCACCTGACAAGAAACTGCTTTGGCCGTAGAGTTAAAAAAAAACACAACACAGTATAATGAGGTCATGGGCTTAAGTCAGTGGCGTTGTCCCAGATATGGTTTCATTGTGTGCGGCTTCATTAATTGGGTCACTCCAACACCCTTCCACAGCCCCCACCCCCAAACCAACAGAGGATTGTTGGTGTCTACTGAAATTGTAGGGCCTATTGGCGAGATGGTGACATGATTTCTCACCGTCTGAACACATGAGATTTGTGCAAATTTACCGTTTATAGTAACAACACAACCCATGCCTTCATAGATGCAATACTTAATTTTTTTAAAATGCTTAATACCAACTCCGTTAGAGTCAATTTGTACAGTGAGAAAAATAATTCAAGTAATTAAGTATTTTTAAAAAAATTGTTACGCCCCTGAGGGGTGTAAAATGGAGTGATCCACACCCCCACGCCATATCTCTCTGTATCTACGTCACTACCATAAATAGAATTAAAGTTAACATGTGTGAATAATACAAATTTAATTATTCGTTATTCTATTGTTTTTGAGTAATCTCTTTGTACTATATTAAAAGTGTGTTTTGAGGGGGG
>MUZC01004293.1:4826-39514 GCA_002072015.1 Radix auricularia | reverse complement strand
TACAAGATATAAAAATAATATTTCATTGCAGAACTCTGAATATCTTCCATTGCTAAATATGTATTTAATAAGTTCAGATAAGACATGGACAATGACACATGTTATGAATGACATTTTTAGAAATGTGCATGCAATAAATAATACAAGTTATTTACTTACAAAGTGACAGTAAAAAATGTTCTTATTATCATTTAATGAGATACTTAAATCTTCAAATACTAATAGAATTTAATTTTAATTTGAAATTTCAGTAATCAGATTTCAGGGTGTAGGGTATTTTCAAAAATAATTTATTTTAACTCGCATTCAGTTTTATTTTAAAAGTCAAATACTTACCATTCAAACATATAATCATAGTTATTGATTTAAATTTACAATATAACTAATTAAAATACATTTGGCATGCAACTGTTTTTTTTACTGATTTATCTATATATATATTATATATAAAAATAATTATTTTCGCTATGATTTTCTTCAACAAGTCTTTAAAATATATTTTTACAAAATTCAAAACCTTGATATAATTTAAACATTCTTTGTTCATTGTTTTGTAAATTGGATTGTTAATGTCTCCTGAAAATTTGATAACCATATCTCTAAAATTAAAAAAGTTATGAGGGAAATAGTACAGAATCTTGAAATTTGGGTCACAAGTTTTTTTAATAAATTATATAGATTATATAAGGGGCAAAAAAAATCGACAAAAAAATTAATAACTCCACTTCTATAAAAGATAGAAAGACAAAACAAGTGTTTTTGAAAAGGCCTTAGCAAGCCCTTTAAAATGATGTATTATTTAAGCCTATTGGACTACATTTAAATTTTCTGTCAAAGTACCTATTAATTGTGATTAGAGGTGGAAATAATCTCAAAGGTGAAACGTTCGTTTTTTTTGTTGTTTTTTTTTTTGTCGCAAAAATTCATGTCCTGATATTTCACAATTTGATTGAAATATTGGCTGGTGCGAGAGAACATGATTGTCAAACTATTCCCGATCCTCCGATATCAGCAAGCTTCATCCAATCAGATTTATGAACAAGACATTCAGGAGATACACATTTCATGCTATTTTGACATAAAACGAATTCACAATTTTTCGCAAAATGTATTTTTAAAATTCTACTTAAAGTATTAAAAATAATAATAATAATTTAAAAAATAAAAATAATAATAATAAATTTGTGACAACACACATGGTCAGACGCCAGACCCTGCCCCCGCCCCCACCTTGGAGCATGACATATGACGTTATTGACGGCTCTTTACTGGTCAGCATTAAACATCAGACTAAAAATATCGGCTTTCCTTTCTGGCGTGGCCTACAGTTAACTTCCTCTGTTCTTGTTACCAAAATATAACTCCCCGCACCACATTTATTTATTTTTAATTGTAAATATTATTAATAAAGATTGTGGGGAAATAGGCTGTAAACACACCAAGATTAATAAATCTGAGTGTGTGTCTGATTGCAGGCTCACCTATATTTTGTTTGCTTACTTTTTACGTATTGTTGCTCACTGTTTAAAACTAACTTTTCATTTAAATACAACAAAATATACCGATGTTTGATAACATTTCTTTTTTGATTAACAAAGAGGGGTGCGTTTTATCTTATGCTCTACAATCGAATTTAATTTGTTACATTGTTTAATATTAAACACGTTAACGGTTTTGTAAGCCCGTTGCTGATTTTGTGTACAGAGTGTGTGCCAAATTTAAAATATAACCGGAAGTTTTCATTAAAGCGCCCTTTTCGAGTTCAGATCTAACTATTTACTATGGTCATGGTTAATTCACTATAAAAATGCATATTAAGTCCATTGTCATTGACGGATTTAAATCCTATGCTCAAAGAACAGAAATAAATGGGTTTGATCCTCTTTTTAATGCGATTACTGGCCTAAATGGAAGTGGAAAATCAAACATACTGGATTCTATTTGTTTTCTGCTTGGAATTTCAAATTTGTCGCAGGTCTGTCTGTGCCTAGTTAGCTAGTTTGTACTAGTACTTGACTACTAAGTCTACTGACAGTCAGTCAGTGTCTACTGACAGTCAGTCAGTCTTATTAACTCACTCTTATCTAATCTGTATAACTGTACTAGTCTATACAAACTGCCCCTTCTACTTCTATTCTATACAGAAGATAAGTGCCTTCTACATAATTTCATAATAATGAGTAATGGCAAGCTTAAGACTTAAGGGCTTAAGTTAAGGCTTAAGGGGCATGGTGGTCGAGTGGCATCGCGCTCGACTAGCGTGCCAAAGGCAAAGATATGTAATGTTCCCGGTGCCTAGGGCGTCCCTGAGTCAACCCAACTCCAAATGGGTACCTAAAATTAGTTAGGCGGCTGGGTAATGCGTAGAACCCTCATAGTAGTCATAGCTGTGGCCTGTGAACGCTACATCACTTGCCAACAGATCATCCTTCATGGTCTGTGGACACAATTATCTTCTGCATGGGACATAGGAGCTTCTGTATAATTTAATATTTATAATATTGGATGTGGCTAGCGCTACGACAATTTTGTCGTAGCAGCAGACGACCCGGTCGGATGTTGCTAGCGTTACGACATGTCGTAACGCTAGTCAGGAAACTAGTGCTACGACATACGCAACTTCTGCTACGACTAGTTTTAGTCACTTCTTTATATTGTATACGCATATATATTATAATACGACATTATTTGTGTGTGCATTAATTCTAAAATCTAAATTTATTTAAATAAATTATTTAAATAGCTTTAATTTTAATATAATATTGGCATTGGTCTATCGATTATAAATATGTCAGCCGATTTTGCCATACTAAAGTATACTTGTGTAAGTGATGCCGATCCATTAAAATTTAGTATACCGTAAAGCCTAAAGCCGTAAATGAAAATCCTCAAGTAACGATTCGCGCACAATCGCAAGAACAAAGGCCTAAAATAATTCGTTTTGTGTGGGATAATAAAATGTGCCGTGTGTAGACTTGTCACAGGAAACCATTCCATTCATCCATCTACTTCTACCTAATTTTCACTCTATTACTAATACTATTACTATGGAGGAGGGTGGCAGGTAATAACAACCGCAAAGGACTCCTCGTTTACTTGCCTACCCCCCCTATTACTATTAGTAGTATTACTTCGTGTTGCTGTTTGTGTCCGTTTTCTCAGCACCCCCCCCCACCGCCTCTCTTTGCACTTTTTATGACGAGCAAGTCTGTGGGGTACGATGCACTATGCCCCCCTCCCCAGCTTGCGTTCAGCACTTTTTCGCGATGCCTTTAATTCAGAGAATGTTTCAAAAATATCTTGAAAACAATTAAGTAACAGTGATGGTTTACATTCAGTTTTTAAACTCACGCCTCACCTTTTTCGTTGATGATGCCGACTGAGTGTCAACTCACGAATCAAAAGAAGAAAAAAAAATAAATAGTAGTATTAGCATAATTTAATACAGCTTTAGTCGTAACTGTAAGTAAGCACATATCACATTTTTACGACTGTCGTAGCAGCAGACGACCCGGTCGGATGTTGCTAGCGTTACGACATGTCTAAAATCTAAATATTTTTATTTTAACAGATTTATTCAACGAATTTGCTTTTCAGAATAATAGCAAAAATTATCAGCATACTCATTATGATTTGAAAAAAAAAATAATAATAAATGACATTTAAAAAAAAACATGACGGCAACGGGATTTGATCCCGCTATCGTTAGTATTATATCATTTCCAAAGAAACCATACTATCACTTGATCTAGCGAAGCTATTGAGAAAGTGTAATATTTTTAATTTTTAACTGTTTTTCATTTAATGGCTCAATCTAGATTTTTTTTAATCCTTTAACTTTAAAATTCATTAATAAGCTTATCTAGTGATCCTGATATTTCATTATGAGAATTATAGTTTAGTATTTAAGTATTAGTAATAGCATAATTGAAAATACAGAAAATTGTTTACGACATGTCGTAACTTGTCGTAACGGCAGACA
Source organism: Radix auricularia (assembly GCA_002072015.1). Taxonomy (NCBI): domain Eukaryota; kingdom Metazoa; phylum Mollusca; class Gastropoda; family Lymnaeidae; genus Radix; species Radix auricularia. The sequence goes on along the minus strand of MUZC01004293.1, from coordinate 35,532 downwards.
ACCCGGGCGGATGTTGCTGGTGTTACGACATGTCGTAGCACCAGCCACATCCGCGCGGGTTGTCTGCCGTTACTTTGTCGTAGCAGTAGACACTCCGTATAATATTAATATGTCTAAGATAAGTGACGCAGCATTCACGGGACACGCCTATGACTATGAGGGACCAGGATATTCTCACTTGCATTTGTCTGATTTGTTTCCCTAATGACTCTAACTTATGACTATTTACGGTTCACTGACAAAACGGCCCCCCGGCAAATCAGCCCTGGTCCTGGGCTACTAGATGATAATGGAATAAAATTTTATATTATTATTCTTACTCACCGATTCAGTGTCAGTTTTATTTCACAAACAACAATAATTATAACATCACATGTCACAAGGAATAATTTAATAACAGTTAAACTATATCATACTATATGGTAGCAAGTCACAATTGTTTGTTGAGACTATAATATCAAAACTAAAACATCACAAAAAATAATGTTACAATTTGACCATTTTTTAAAAGGTGAAAAAGTTGAACAAAGGTTAAAATTAGGGATGCGGAAATAAACTATTAGCCCTAGTTAAAGTTAACGGAGTGTCTACTGCTACGACAAAGTAATGGCAGACAACTCGCGCGGATGTGGCTGGTGCTACGACATGTCGTAACGCCAGCAACATCCGCCCGGGTTGTCTGCCGTTACGACAAGTTACGACATGTCGTAAACAGTTTTCTGTATTTCAATTATGCTATTACTAATACTTAAATACTACACTATAGTTCTCATAATGAAATATCATCATCACTAGATAAGCTTATTAATGAATTTTAAAGGTTTAAAAAAAATCTAGATTGAGCCATTAAATGAAAAACAGTTATAAATTTAAAAAATTACATTTTCTCATCAGCTTCGCTAGATCAAATGTTAGTCCGGTTGCTTCATAATTGATATGAATCTATCGATAGCGGGATCGAATCCCGCTGCCATCATGTTTTGTTTTTTTTTAAAATTTCATGTAATTTTATTTTTTTAAACATCATAATGAGTATGCTGATTATTTTTGTTATTATTCTGAAAAGCAGATACGTTGACTAAATCTGTTAAAATAAAAAATATTTAGATTTTAGACAAGTCGTAACACTAGCCAATCCACATATGCTTGGCTAGAGTTACGACATCCGGTCGGGTCGTCTGCTGCTACGACAGTCTTAAAAATGTGTTATGTGCTTACTTACAGTTACGACTAAAGCTGTATTTAATTATGCTATTATTTTTCTTTTGATTCGCGAGTTGACACTCAGTCGGCATCACCAACGAAAAAGGTGAGGCGTGAGTTTAAAAAATGACTATAAACCATCACTGTTACTAAATTAAATTGTTTGGAAGATATTTTTGAAAAATTCTCTGAATTAAAGGCATCGCGAAAAAGTGCTGAACGCAAGCGGGATTTGAAGCCATTGTCAGACGAAGGAGGCTTAGCTCATCATGCCCCGCAGACTTGCTCTTCATAAATAGTGCAAAGAGAGGCGGGGGGGGGGGGCCTGAGAAAACAGACACAAACAGCAGCACGAAGTAATGGGGAAAAANCCCCCCCCCAATTAGTAGTAGTATTATTAGTAATAGTGTGAAAATGAGGTAGAAGGATGAATGGAATGGTTTCCTGTGACAAGTCTGCACACGGCACATTTAATTATTCCACACGAAACGAATTATTTTAGGCCTACATTCTTGCGATTGTGCGCGAATCAGTTGTTTGAGGATTTTCATTTACGGCTCTAGGCTTTGGCTTTACGGTATACTAAATTTTAATGCATTGGCATCACTTACACAAGTATACTATAGTATAGCAAAATCGGCTGATATATTTATAATCGGTAGACCAATACTAAAATTAAATCTATTTAAATAATTTATTTAAATAAATTTAGATTTTAGAATTAATACTAACACACACACACAAATAATGTCGTATTTTAATATATTTATACGTATACAAATTAAAGAAGAGTTTGTTAACATTTAATTCTTTCCAGGTGTTTACTGCAAAGAGTGACTAAAACTAGTTGTAGCAAAAGTTGCGTGTGTCGTAGCACTAGTTTCCTGACTAGCGCTACGACATGTCGTAACGCTAGCAACATCCGACCGGGTCGTCTGCTGCTACGACAGAATTGTTGTAGCGCTAGCCGCATCCTAAAGTTAAAATGCAAATAAATTATATTTTTTTGTACAATAATGTAAACAATTTGTATGGGGCCGTTTTGACGGGTCACACTATTTATTATAGACTAATGTAACACTCTATAGTTATAGACTTTAGTCCTAGTATTGCAAATTAAGAACAAAGAAGTAAACTGTCAGTAAACCGTATTGACATGATGATATTCAATTTTTATGCTATAGAAGTATTAAACAGCATATTATCAGTTGTCAAGTTGGTTAATTGTTTAAAAAAAGTCAGTTTTACTGTCTGGTCCGTACTTTCCCTTTCATGTTTTAGAACCAATAAGTAATAAGGGAAGGCATCAAATTTTCGCCTCGCGATGGTTGTTAGTGACATTACAGCCCACTTGCTTAACTTGCTTTCAACTCTCATGCCATGCACTGTGCTCCTTTTCCAATGCACACTAAATAAATTTGTATAAAACAAATTAAATTTTATATCAAGTCTATTGCCTTTGACGTGCATGTATTTAGCTGGAAAACTGATGATATAAGACAGAAATCGAATTTGAGTTTTGGTCTTTAAGTTGAAGGCCTTTCTTTCCCCTTGTAATATAAATAGTAATAAGTAACACTTGCGGACTTAACCATTATTCACATTTTGACCATACCGCTGTGCTGTGTTACTTCTGGTACTATTCTGGTTACAAAAGGTCCTTCTACTGCTGAAGATTCTTGGCGTCCTAAATGCTGATATATTCATAGTCATAGAACATACCCGTCTGTTTTGGCAAGTAGAAAGCGTTCACTGTCCAAGCTATGTGAGTATTGTTTGGTACAATGCCCAGCCACCTTCGTTTCCCTAACAAATTTCAGGTGGTAATGTGCCAGATCTGCACTATTATACTTCAAAATTCAGAATTTCCAGTTACAGGAGCTATTCAAGGCTATTGACATGTTATTTTCTAACTATTTAATCTATTTACTAATGCTATTATTATTTTTTTTCGTTATTCGTTATATCTATATATTATCATAATTATTATTGTGAGTCTAAGTCTTAGAAATAAAGCGTAATGCTGTATATTTATCAACACTTGTTTCCTCTTTGTGATCATTGTCTGTTTCTTATATAGACTATAGAGTAGACACAGAAAGCTATATAAAAGCATATAACCTTGTGACAGGTCACTGGTGTATGGTCTGTTTCCCAATTCCAAAAAACTGATTATTTTTTGTTATTAATTGTCCACTATTTTCAGGTGAATAATATGATTTACAAAAAAATTGTAAATTAAAATCAAGATACTAAATTGTATCTTATTTATCTGTAATTATCTCATGGGCTTTATAATTTATCTTAATAGTAAATTTTTTTAAATAGTGAGAAAAGTACATAAACTGTGTCAATAGCACATGATTCTGTAACTTTTCAATAAGAACGCAGATGTGGTACATTACATTCAAAGCTGGGTGGACTCAGGGACACCCTTAGCGCGGGTGGAATCCCTGCCTTGACTGAGATTTGAACCTGACTCTCGGTACACCAGCTGAGTGTTTTGACGATCGCGCTATTAACTACTGTACTTTTTTAACTACCAACATAATTAGTAATTGTGTTCTGTATGCCACAAGCCCGCTTATTGCTCATAAGTACTTAACAATAAAATGTTTGAATCCTAAATTGAAATTTAATAGTTGTTTATATGATTTCATGCACACAAAATTAACTACAATTAATATGGACCTAGAACTAAAAACTTAATTGATGTTAGGTCTAGGCTAGGATAAACCTGTCAATTCCCGGTCAAGTTTAAACAGAAATGAATCATGCTGTTAAGGCCCACCAGTAATTTATAGTTGTAATTGTAATTATATTAGTTCATTTTTATATAATAAAAAATAAGTAACAGTTTAAGCCTATAAAAAGAGCTGGTTGTTATTTTTTAACACAGAGTCTGAAAAGTCTCTGTTCAAGGGCAAGGGAGATCGTCTTAACCTGTAGTTTTCAGCTTATTTCTTAGGAAAAAATGAAGTTTTTTATAGTTCTACCTTGTCAAAAACAGTACAAATGTTTCTTTCAAGTTTACGTTTGCTATAAAATCCTTTTACTTTTTTAGGTCAGGGCAGGAAATCTTCAGGACTTAGTTTACAAAAGTGGACAAGCTGGTGTAACTAAGGCAACAGTAAGCATAACATTTGACAATCAAGACAAGCAGCAAACTCCTTTAGGCTATGAACAGTATGATGAAATCACTGTTACTAGACAGGTGAGAAAAGCATTTTGAATATTTAGGGTATATTAATAATAAGCTTATAAAATATATCATGTATTCTTTAATGATGCTTGTTCCTAATCAACTAAATAATCTTGCCAGTTCTTTTAAAATTTACTAGGCCTTCTGATTTTATTTTTTCAGGTTGTCATTGGTGGCCGCAACAAGTACTTAATAAATGGCAGCAATGCCAATAATATGCGAGTGCAAGATCTATTTCGATCCGTACAGCTAAATGTCAACAATCCGCACTTTTTAATTATGCAAGGTCGGATTACCAAAGTGCTAAACATGAAACCTCCTGAGGTGTGTATGACTTGGCCTGTTCCTTAATAACTTGAATATAAATTATGCTCATGGTACTTGAATATTAATAAGAGTGGATGGAGGATTATTTTACTTTGCCCTTTAGATACATTATCATTTATATATTGTTTTCTGGTTACCAGATACTATCTATGATTGAAGAAGCTGCAGGAACGCGACTGTATGAAACAAAGAAAGAAGCTGCTCAAAAGACAATTGAAAAGAAAGATGCCAAGCTTAGAGAGATAGACACTGTATGTGTAGATTTCTTCTTTTCTTCATAAATGATTATCTTTAAATATGTTCTATCATGAATTTTAAATACATTCTAATAACTATTTTTATAAAGTCATACAGCACTTTGCTCCTGTTTACAGTTGTAATATAAACTGTCAAAAAATGGTAGGGGAAAAAATCCTGCTTAAAGTCGGTATGCTATAAGCCGATACAAATGAGCTTCAACAAAACGGCCGTGGAAAAATAGATGGACCAATAGTGAAAAGTTCAATAAAATGTTATATTAGTTTTTTTTACTCACTGATTCAGTGCCAGTTTTAGCTCAAAAGAAACAGAAATAATGAGGTCACAAGAATGAAGTTAACTCTTAATGTGCCATTAGGTTTTTGGAAAACTTCCGCCTCAGTACCATAAGAATTTCCCGAATTCCGATCAACCGGTTATGAAATTTTAATAAATTGCATAAAATCCATTTTTATTATTATGGTCATACTGATGCCATCTTTTAGAATAAGATTGGTTATTTTATGTATCCGAAAGACCGTTTTGAGTTTAAAACTATTTTTACCTGTAGTTTAGTACTATTATTTTAGTAATAAAGTATAGCGAAATCGCATCTTCAAAAAAAAAAACGTAAAAACTTCCTAAATACATTGTGAATCGAGCGATAAACACTAGCGAGGGAAACAACCGCCATTGCCGGAAGTCGAAAACATCGTTCATCCCGCACTGAATAGTTTTTATTTTCTGTGATTTTGTTTCTAAAGAGAATTCTATCGAGTCGCGCATTACCGCTCTTTGGTACAAAACGGTAAACCGGGGATTACCGCTCTATGGTACATTAAGAGTTAATAACCTTTACTCAATAAGGTATCAAGTCACGGGTGTTTGTTGACAAGAAATAATATAACATCACACAAAATAATCTTGCAATTTTACCACTTTAAGGGTAAAAAGTTGACAAAGGTTTAAAATGCAAAAAGAAAAAGTTAATTTTTTGTTTAAAAATGTAAACAATTTGTATGGGGCCATTTTGACGGGTCACCCTATTACCCTCTTTGTCAAACATTTTAAAGACTCTAAAAAAACAAAACTGAAAAGTAAAAGTTTTTTCTTTTTCATTTTTTTTTTATGTTGCAGGTGCTAAATGAAGACATTACGCCAACACTTACCAAACTTAGGGAGGAGCGTTCTTCCTACCTTGAGTATCAGAAGATCATTAGAGAGCTGGAACATTTGAGCAAGCTTTATATTGCTTACCAGTTTGTTAGCGCTGAGGTAACAAAACTGTTGTTTCCAAATTGATGTTGTATTATTATCATATTTAAATGCTAACCATGAGAGATTATGAATCCCAATACTAGGTCTTGTTTTACATTGTTTGTACTTTATATTTCTGTCTATTTAATTTTTTAATATTAAGAATGGATAGCAGAATGAGAATGGTCTGAATTATTCACCCTATAGTGCACCCAACAGCTTTTTCTCAATAGTTGGTCTAACAGCAGTCACTATTAGGAATGAAAATTTACATTGACTAAGACATGATGATTTACCGTTGTAACATAGAGCATGAGACACATGACCTTGTTTGCACCAGAGACTACAAAGGGTTCATGAAAAAGAGATAAAGCTTTAGCGTTAAGGAAGTCTTACTTCGGCAACACCTACACACCATAATTACCTTCGTTATAGATATTCCCTTTATTTTATAACAAACATTTAGGAGAAAAAAAAGAGATCAGTGGAAGAGCTGGCTGAAATGCAGGAGATCATTTTAAAGACAAAGTCAAGAATGGATGAAGTAAGTCACCTTTGGTGAATCTCTCTAATTGGATATTATCTAATGAAGATGACCATACATTTAAGGTAGTGACTAAATATTTACATAAAGTCCATTAGTTTAAATTGATCATGACCAAATAAATAATTGTACCCAGTTGTTAGAACTTGTTTATATGTGCAGATATTGGATGCGAAACACACATACACACCCCAAGAAGATGCTCTTATGCTAATTCAGTGTTTTCAGTCATATAAAAGGGCACGGGGCAGCACGCTCGGCTGGTAAACTGAGTGTCCCGGATTTGAAAATCTGTGAAGGCAGCGTTTGTTCCAGTGTCTAAAGTTCATTCCTCAGTCCTCCCAACTCCGAATGATTCCTGACATTAGCTGGGGTAAGGTAAAGGCGGGTGGGGGTTATGCTAGCCACACAATCCCCTTGTAAGCCATGGCTAAAGAAACTTTAAAATGCTGCTTCACTTGAAATCAAGGTCTGAAAAGAAAACTTTACTTTATTTATTTTTTCATACAACTTCAAACTTTCTAATCATGAATATGTTTTTTGTTTTTTTTTAATGAAGTGATAAAATATGTAACTAGAATTTATGTGATCATTCATGTTGCATCATTGCAAGAATATTTTGTTATCTTAAAGCATAATTGTAAAAAAAAAAATATGTGTGGCTAAATATAATGGTAGTTCTCTAATAGTATGTCCTTGCTGGTCTCAAATTATTTTACCCATTTTCCTGTAAATGATAAGAAAATTCAAGACTTAGCTCACTTACCACCCAAGCACTTTTGGTACTGTATCAAAATGGAAAAGATGAAATTGCTTATGTCAGTATGTAATAAAACTAATTTGTGTGATAATCTTTATAGATGGCCATGACATGGAAAATTTATTACTTTGAAAAATGTTCAAACTCCTATGAAAGTTTGTATGGCTGATTTATTTGTTAACTCAATATTTCAAAAACAATCTGGCTCCCTAGAATTGTAATTATGTCAAGTTCCAAACCTTTTCACTTTCATGAATAGATTTGAATAGTTTTGTTAAAATTTTAATAAAAAAAGAATCATGTTTTGAAAAACATAATTTAGGAAACTAAATACAATATCAAATTAAATTTGCTAAAGTAGGAATACCACAATAAACAAACTTCAAGTCAAATTTTCATTAGGTAAAGCCTCACAACAGGAAAAAATGGTGTCCACTTCTTGTTTATATTCTTAATTCATTATGCTTTTAGACTTTGAATTACTGTACAACATTCTTGTAATATTAATTAGATTTTAATAATTTTTATATTTTTTTATTCCAAAAGATCAAGAAAATAATTTCAGAGATTGATACTAAGATAGCTGAGTTGGAAAGCAGGAGAAATAAGGTAGTGGTTCCATCAGATATGCATGATAATAAATAAACTTAAAATGTCTCCTACAGCAAGTGCTTCATAATAATAATAATAATAATGTATATCTATTACAATTTATTTGTGTTTTTAATTTATTTTAAGCCTTTGAGGATATATTTTTTAAAAAGAAAGCCTGATGAAATTTGCAGGAATCAATCAATGAGACAACCAAACTTGAGACAGAATTAGCTGATAAAAAGTCTGTAGATCTCAAAGTCCAAGCTGCTATCAATGCCAGGAAGGATGCTCTCAAGTCAGAACAAAAGAGGGAAAAAGAGATTAATAAGAATATTGTTGATGTGAGTATTGTCTTACTTTTTTTTCTCAACACTATAATTTATAAAATGTATTAATTATTATTAAAAGTAAATTATCAGCTTATGGTAAACTTGAAATCACCTTTAAAACTAATTTGTAATATCTATTATTCATCTCTTGTGACAACTGATCCATATTACCTATTTGGGGCTCATCACAAGCAATGGACCAAATTTATTTTTTTTACATAAAATTGAAGTTGGTTAAAATTTTCAACTCCTCTGTAGTTAAGGATATATCAATTTTTTTATTTTGAACAAATTTTTTAAATTTAGAACAAAGCCACAATAACTAGTAGAGAGAAAGATCTGAAAAAGATTGAAGCAAATGCAGAAAAAATGAGGACGGACAAAGTGAATGCAGAGAAAGATTATGAAGCAGCAAAGAAACACTATCAGGCTGTTAGCGCTGGCTTGTCTTCCAATGAAGATGGCGAAGCAGCAACTCTTAATGATCAGCTTATAAGTAAGTCACTTCTGATTCACCTGTTAAATTAAGGGGGGCTAATTTAAAATTTAGTGTATGTCAACTCATCTCAACTACCTTACCACAAATTTAAGATTTTTTAAGCTCTAACTTGTTTAGTTGCTTATTCTTGACTTATGAGGACAATACAAAAAGTTGGGGTGGGGGGGGGGGCAGGTAGACTGGATCATTTACACTTTATCAGCTACATCTTGTAGAAATATATGGCTAATACTGACAGATAAGTATTTTAAATTCTTTTTATTGTTTCAAACAGCTGCCAAAAGTGATATAAGTAAAGCAGAAACTGATACTAAACAAGCTCAAATGAGGTAAGTGTGTTACATATTTAGATATGTTTAATTCTGTTGTTTAAAAGTGCTTTACAGTAGTGGTAAAATGAAAATAAAACAGAAATTTAAAAACTCAACTTAATATTAATAAAAATTAGAATATCATTATTTTAATTTCAAGAGATGATAAATCCTACATTTAAAGTAGGTGCGATTTATAAGGTAGTTTTATTAGCTACCAAGTATTTTGCTATAACATGCTCATTTTGATGACCCATTAAACGTTGAAATGTGACATGAAATAGACTTTAATCTCACCATCTCTCGTGTTAGTTCCCTAAAGCAATACCTGGAAACTTAACTAATTCACACCAAAATAATATTTTTTAAAGCTTGACCCAATCATAGCAGAAAAACAGTGTTAAGTGATTTTTAAATAATAAAAGACCTAATTATTTTTCAATTATCAAGTTGTTGGAATTATAATTACATGGAAATTTATTTGTTCTTATTTTGACACAAAAATATGAATCTGGGTTATATGCTAATATGGTTGAATTGAAGTTATGGTTAATCAGTCGAGATTAAATAAGACCTGTACTGCTCTAAGAATAGTAAGGTTAACTATTAGCAACCTTACAATAGGGGTTTGCCGAAATAATGACCTCACAAGATGAACTTTGTTTCTTAATGGAAGTTGAAAAGATTTATCTTGCCAATTTTTCACCATTTATATTATTACAAATATTTCTAAATATGTCAGTTGCAAATCAACATAGGATTCATCTTAAAAGATCCCAAAGTTTCATCATCAATTATGAAACAGAAGTTAACTTTTAATGACCTAAAGGGCAGTAATGCGCCTTGCCTCTGGTCCTGAAGTGCCGTAGACCATGCCCTGATATCTTTCTTTTAGTAAAGAAATCATACAAGCTAAAAACTCTTCATAGCATAATAGAAGATATAGCTGACTTCCGGAAAAGTCTGTTTACTTTCCGCTGGTGCTTTTGCTCATTTTGCAAAGTTTTGTGGTACTTTTTACAGTTTTGTTATTGAAGATTTGATTTTGGGAAACTTTTAATCCCCAAAAAATAGTACTAAACTACCGATAAAAATATTAATAAATTCAAGAGTCTTTTTTATATGTAAAATAACCATTCTATAGGCTTATCCTAGAAGATGAAGTCAGTGTGACTATAAATAAATTTTCTGCAATTTTTAAAAATTCATAACCCAATTCATTGCAACATATATACTTTAAATCCTTATGGGACTGAGTTTTTAGAAAACCTTATAGGACATTATAAGTTAATAAACAAAACAAGCTGTAATAATTAGATCAACTTCATTCTGCAAAAGGGAGATTTTAGTTTGTGGACTGTTAGACTGTTTGATTGAGTCAGAAGATGTAGTTTTGCTCCCTAGCACTTAAACCTGATTAGGATTCAGCTGTGTAACTTTATTTTTTAAAACTTTCCAACCATGCTATGTGCAAATGGATATCTTCCTTAACATATGTGCTGGTTTGCTTGTAACTTAATGATGCCTTTTTTTTAATACTGTCAACCCTCTCTAAGTCAAGCTTCCCTTAGTCGAAAACATCCCTATATTGAATTAATTGTTAGGTCCTGGCAGAATTGTGCACCATTTTCCCTAACTCGAACACTCTGTAAGTAGTTGGGGTTTTTTTTGGTCCCTTTGAGTTTGACTTATGGAAGTGCCACTGTATTACAACCTGGTCTTCACTTTAAAGAAAGGTCAAGGAAAGTCTCTTTAAGTGGATTGAACAAGCTAAATGAATGAGATTTTTTTATGTTTCGGGGAGGATCTTGATTTAATGTGAAAAGAAAGCAGTTATTTTTTTACTAATTAATTGTGTTTTCTTGGCATGGCAACTAATTAGTGAGGAATCATCAAATTTTATCATACTTACAATAAATAATTTTATTCACCACCCCATACTTTTCTGTCATCAAGATGTTTGCTGCATCACTATTCTGTTGATGATTCAAATAAATTCAGTACAACTCTTTAGAAAACTGTTTCTGCTTTACAGTCTAAATTAGCACTAGAATTACAAGACAAAGCAAACCAAATTCCTCTATTGAATAACGGAAAACACTGTACTATGCTGATCAATTAATAATTTATATAAATAGATATAAAAAATGTTTTTGTGTACAATTAAATATATACAAATTATAATTCAATGTTGAATTTTAACTATTTTGATGCTAAATAATTTAGACTGAAACATGCTCAGCAAGAGATCAAGACCAAGGAGTCTGACTTAAAGAAGACTGAGCAGAACTATAAGAAGGACCAGGCCACTTATGAGGCAGTGAAAAAGAACCTGAGCAAGCTGGAGGTTTGTGCCAGTAAATTAACACTTGGGATCTATTTTAACCTCAATTAATAAAGTAACAAAGCCACTCAAGATAAGTTGTATTTCTTATGGTTTATTTCTTAAATACTTAAACCTAAAGCCAGAAGCTAAGAGAAAAGTTTGGCTGGAAATTTTCAGGTTGACACTAAATTGTGAAAATAAATGCTCTAAAAAAAACACCACAGTATATTTGTTCTGCCTTACCTGTTGAAATGTGAACGGTGTAATGTAATCTTTTGAAAGAATTGATCATTTTTTATTCTGTGTGTAAAAATTGTTCAGCAACCTCGTAACTCTTACTTTTACTATTTATGCTTTTATTAAGATGCAAATGAATGAATACAAATGATGTATGTTAATACAGCTTTTTTAATTTTTAAAACAGAAATTAAGTTTGCTATCTAAGCACTTAATATCAGTTTATGATCTTTAATCATTTTAGGACGAAATGAAAAAGTTTGGTTATGAGGAAGGCTCAGAGGAAACATTAGCTGGTGAGAGGAGGAAACTTGTTAGTGAGGTCCAGCTTCTTAGAGAAAGGGTTTTAACTCTCGAAGCCAAGTAAGGTTTGCTTTCTCAGAAACAAAAAAAAAGATTTCACAATTTTTTAAATAGAATTATACAAAATTCTATCCTCAATGGCCTATAATGATATGGATTAGTTTACTTTAACATCATGGTTAACTTATACATCATCATATGATTTTTGCATTAGCCAACATGTGCATGTTAAATAGCTAATAATAATTAAAAATGTTATCCTTGCACATTTTTGAGTGTGATGATTAAAATTAAGTAATGAAATTTAATTATCACCTTACAGGTATCCAAACCTTAAATTTGAGTACAAAAGCCCAGATAAAAACTTTGATAGGAATAAAGTTTCTGGGTTGGTTTGTAGACTATTTGATGTGAAAGACCCCATTCATTCTACAGCACTTGAAGTTACGGCTGGGGGAAAGGTAATTCTAATTCAAATCTTTGTATTTTTTTTTAATGGAAGTAAAGTTTAATTTGAGGATCACTTTAATTTTTTAAAATATTCTGTATAATTTTTTTTATTTTTATTTAGATTATATAGTAAATCATGACATTCTCAAATGTTGATTTTTATCATCAGCTTTACAATGTTGTTGTTGACAATGAAATTACTGGCAAGTCTCTTCTTAAAAATGGAGAACTAAAGAGGCGATGTACCATCCTTCCAATCAATAAAATAAGCAGCAGGGCGATTGATGATGCTACACTAAAGAGGGCACAAGAATTAGTAAGTCCTTTCTCATGGCTATATTACTTTAAAAAAATTTTTTTTTTAAAGTTATGACAATGGATTTTTTCAGATTAGCTAATACTTAATACCTGGATAATTTTCATTGTCAACTGCTTTGGGAAAAGTGTATATTTTTATATATTAACCCTTTACTGGGCATATCGGCCAAAACCGTCTTATCCCCTAAACTGGCAAAACGGTAAAAAACTGACGTTATTTTTATGGGTTGTTTAAAGATTAACAATTTACTTTTAGGTTGGCCAGGATAAAGTTAAAACAGCCCTTTCCCTGATCACCTACGACAAGAAGTTCAAACCTATAATGGAGTTTGCCTTTGGATCTGTCCTTATTTGTGCTGATATTGATACTGCCAGCAAGGTAGCTTATGATTCTAAGATTATGAAGAAATGTGTTACTCTAGAGGGAGATACTGTTGACCCAGCTGGTACACTTTCTGGAGGTAAACTGCCTTTACAGTTAATTTTATATTTATTGTGCATGATTAAATATAAAGGGGACTTTAATTGAGTCAAGATTTTAAGTGTTGTTGCTTTTTTTTAGTTGGTTGCCCTGCTTACTTGGGTATAGGGTAGATTCTGTTCTAAATTAGGAGTAAACCGGAATTCGGCTCTGGCACCAAAATATCCGTATTTCTGCCATTTTTACTAATCCGGCTCTGGCAGGTTTGCACTTCATAAATCCGATAGAGCCATAATATATATATTGGCCCTGGCCAAAGTAAAACAGTTTGAATTTGGTACAGCCCTGTTCTAAATGCATCCATCGAGAGAGCCATTTTGTATTAATTTTGTTTATAGTTATTTCAGATAGAAGAATTTAATATTTTCACCCTGCTTCTTGAATGTTGGACTTCTAAATGTATAACCAGTTTTAGTGTCCATTGCAACCATCTGTCAAATGAAGATCTTATATTTTATTACTTTTTTTTTTAAGGTGCAAGGACACAAAGTGCTTCAGTGTTGGCCATGCTGCAAGAATTACGACAGATGGAGGAAGAGCTAAAAACAAAGTCTGATCGATTGACTCTGCTCGACCAAAAGTTAGGTGAAATGAAGAAGGTGGCCGGCAAGTAAGTTATTTATTTATGTTTGTCATCTTGTTGGCCAGCGTGTGTAAATTTCTATATACCAGGTTTTTTAATATGTATTTTATGAAAATAAATAAATATTTTATTCAAGGACATTTGTGCACATAGTAGAGGAGGGAGAAATGTAACCATTTAAGGATATAGAAATAAAGAAAAATAATAGATAGCATCCATTATAATATACTATTCGCTAAGCTTTTCCCTTATTCCAATTATTCTCTTTCATATCTCTTTTTAAAACGTATAAAAATATAAGATAAATTTCTTTGAATTAATTGTGCTGTAATATTATTTTTTTTAAATCTTTGCGCATAACCTTTTAGATTTATTGAAATAAGAAGCATTGATACAAAAAAAAACACTATTTAATCCATAACACTAGATTTACAACAGTTTATGTTTCTTTCCCATTTTGCCCTTGTTAATACAAGATACACAGAGGCTAAACAGCAGTATGATTTGAAAGTTCAGGAAGCTGAACAGTTAAGGGTCAGGCTTGAACAGGGCAGTCATCATCAACAGTTAGAAGAAGTCAACGCCCTTAAAGCATCTGTTGGTGAGTCCATTGTGAAATAAATCGTTGAGCATAAAATTGTTTTATTCTTTAAGATTTAAATGAGTTAAAGCTATATATGCTTTTACTTTGTTATGGATTTTTAAAAATTGACATCTTATTCTTTGTTTTGCCAGCGATGGAGTTTAGCTCTTTTGCACAATGCCTATGAACTCTGTGAATTTACACTTATTTGTAGTTTGTTTTGTCAAAATTTTCCTGATCTTGGCAAAGGATTTAATAGTGATGATTGATGATTTTTTGAAAGAATAAATATAAAAGTATCTAAGTAAGTGGTCTAAGTAGTAGCGCGCTGGACTGCCGAACGGTGGAAGAGCTTGAGCCACGGTACTGGTAAGGCCCATGGGCATTGTGCTAGCCACGCAATCCCTTGCTCCTTAGTGGTGGCAATATATATTTTGTGAACGCTACTTCACTGCTCTAGAGTCCGTCATGGACTGAAAAATGGGTCATATATATATGTATGTACAGTAAATTGACATTTAATGATTGTTTTTAGACTTGACACACAGAGGTAAACAAGCATAATTTTTTTGATTTGTTTCTCACGACTTTACTGTATTTGTGTATTTATAGAGGAACAGAACAGAATTGTTAAAGAGGCACAAGAGATCCAACAGAAGGCAAAGCAAAAAGTCAAAGATCTGGAGGACAAGCTGGTGAATGCTTCAGCTTTAAGAGAAAAAGAACTTAAAGAAGCTGAACAAAGAGTAGCCAAAAGCAAGAAAGCCATGGAAGAGGCTGTTGCTAAATCAAAGGATGATTTGCAGGTCTCTGATGATTAGTCATTTAAGCTTTTTTTAAATGACATGTAACATCCTAAATTTACTGGTAACTTTTGCGTTTTAATTATTTTTTATAGCAAGTTTTATTTGCTGCACTTTTAAAAAAATAATTAACCAAAGCTTTTTTATTTGACAAATTTCATTAAACTTTAGGAGGTTGACAGCATCAGACTCGAGATAGAGACTTTACAAAAAGAAATGCAATCATACCATGAACAACTTGAGGCCATAGCTGAATCAATGGCATCTATTAATCAGGGCCTAAAAGAACTGGATGAGGAAAAGAAAGCATCACAGGTAAATTTTTATTTATTTAAAAATATGTTCAAATTCTATGAATTTAGCCATTTAAATATTTCAAAAGATTTAGACATTTTTACTCATTCCTTGGTTTCATTTTACAGGGCCAAGTTCAGCAGGCACAAGATGCCCTGAATAAACATAAAGAAACACTGAAATCATACAACCAGGATATTTCGCAAAAAGATGGAGAAAAGAAAGAGCTTAACAAAGAATTTAATGACAGTGGGCTGCGAATTCAGGAGCTTGAACACAAAATTGCAAAGTTACAAAAAGATTCTAAAGAATCAAATAGATATGTAAGTTTGAGTAGATTTTTTTCCCGCCAATGGCTTGTCATATTCCTAAAAATTGCTGTAATTTTGTTTAAAAAAACACATTCATTTTTCTGGCTTATAGTCATTTCCTGATTTTACAATAATAAATTTAATAGTTTATGAACATTGACCTTAATAATCTTTCATTTCAAATTTTTAGGTAGAGTCCCTGTTAGAAAAGTATGACTGGATTGCAGATGAACGACAATTCTTTGGACAACCCAACAGCATTTATGACTTTACCACCCAAGATCCTAAGGAAGCTGAGAAGAGAATACAGAAGTTGACAGAGACTAAAAATAAACTTTCTAAAAATGTTAATGTTCGGGCTATGAATCTCCTGGGTCATGCAGATGAACAAGTAAATATATGTTCATTTAAATTTTTTTTAGTAAACAGCGTTGCTTTTTCAAATAGATATTTTTAGGGCTGTGGAAATTAACGATTAATTTCTCGATTAATCTGTTAAAATTATCGATTAAAATTATTTTAATCTTTAAAATAGAAGTTATTTTTACAACTCTTCAATTATTTGAGCGAAATGTTAATAAATAATTAATTAATAATAGTTTGCTTTTTTTAAGTACAAACTTCTCCATATATAAAAAAGAAAATTTACAAAGTGTAAACTTTAAAATAATCAGTTTTATAAAGAAAATGATTTTAAAAGTATAACATTGTTTTTTCTTAATTAACAATAACAAAATTTAAATTTATGACATTATTTAACTACTTAATTTAAATTTTAAAAATGTTAAATACCTGTTTTTGTTACTTCCCTTGAAATTTTCAGTTTAATGACGTCTTACATCTTATTTTTAGCTTTAATCAAAATTATTGATAAATTATTTGGTAATTTTTCAAAAGTTAACGATTAAATTTAAATTAATCAATAACATCCCTAGATATTTTACATAGGGCTGCGGAAATTACCTATTAATTTCTCGATTAATCGGTAAATTATTTTATCGATTAAAACTATTTTAATCGATAAAATAGTGATTAAAAATAGAGAAAAAAATTAAAATAAATAATTAATAATAGTTTTTATTTTATCATTTTTTTTACGTACAAACTTCTCGGTTAAGGGAATTCGGAAAGAGTATACTTTAAAATAACCTGTTTTATAAGGACAATGATATATAAAAAAAACATTGTTTTTAACTATTTAACAATAACAAAATTTAAATTCATTGACATTATATCGAACTACTTATTTTTAAATATATCCCCTAACAATAGTACGTGTTTTAAATTTAATTAAATTAAATACTTAGGTTTTGGGCATTTTAAAAAATGCAATAAAAGGACACAAAATATGAAGGAAAACGAAATGGTGAAAAAAGAGAATATGAGGTCTTAAAAGAATTTCATAGCTTTCGAACCACTTGGGATAAAAAGATGATCTTTATGTTTTTACTAATGATCAAACAATTTCTATACAGTTGTATTACTTTTACATTTATAAAATTAATTTGAAATTTTCATTCAAGTGCCTCAACTTTAATACGTTTTTAGCTTGTTTTCAGTGCTAACTGTTTTAAAAATAACTTAATGCAAATATCAATTGCCTGTTTTTATTACTTCCCTTGAAATTTTCAGTTTAATGACGTCATACATCTTTATTTTTAGCTTAACAAAATTATCTATTAATTAATCAGTAATTTTTCAAAAGTTAACGATTAAATTTAATTTAATCGATAACAGCCCTAATTTTAAATAATTATTTTTTATACACTTAAAAAATTTTTTTTTGCACATTTCAATGGTCTTTTAAAACTATTCAATAATGTTAATTTATAATATTTTATTGATCCAGAATTAACATTCAAACCTCTTTTACTTATCTTACTAAGTAAAAATATCTCAATTTCTATTACCATTTGGTAAACTGATTACATTCTTACAGTCTTTCTTAAAAAATTTTTGAGGCATTTACTTAGATTTACATTAAATTTTATTAATTTAGTATAACGACTTGATGAAGAAGAGGAGAGTTGTGCTGAATGATAAGGCCAAAATTGCCTCTGTCATTGAGGAGTTGGATAAGAAGAAGAAAGCAGCCTTGATAAAAGCTTGGGAGCAGGTGAATAAGGTGAGAAAATCTAAAGAAGATATTAAAGAGTAATGCTTATGCTTATTTTAAAAAAACAAACAAAAAACAATAGTCTTTTAACTAAGGTTGTTATCTGGTCCTAAATGCAGGACAGGTTGTGGTTTAGTCAAGCTCCTATTAGTCTGTATTAGCATACTACCAGAGTTTTTGTATGTGTGTATGTGTTTAATCTTAAAGCTATAGATAAGATAATTAAATTTTTTTAAAAATATTACGACAATTTGACCAATGAAAATTAACAAGGCATTGAAATAAATTTCCATATCACTCAACGTTTACTCCTCAGTTTGTTTTGAGTCTTTGTTATTGTTTTTTTTTTTTTTATGTGTGGACAAGCGACCCTGGGTAAGAGAGAGTGATGCTAACTTTGTGAATTTTTAGAACAGGGATAACACCTGACCTGGCTACCACTAAAGGACAGTTTACCGCTCTTTTAAAAAAAATTTTTTTAACGAAAGACAAATAATCTTAAAAGTTCAAATTAAGACTTAATTTTTAAAAATAAAATTTAATTTGAATATAATCCAGACAAGTGATCATCTATACATAATTAACCATTTAAATATGCACTTTTTAGAAAATAAATTATCACTGGTTGCCTGCCACTTTGTTTTTTAAAATATTGTTGTTTTTTGTGTATTATAGACATAAACTTGACTTCATCCTGAAGCTAATTTTGAAATAATACAATATTTTATTAAGCATGTTATGGATTTTAAATTTTAGTACTTTTCAAATTTTATTGCTCAATTTTAAAAAGACGTAATTTATCTCATGTATTACTCAATTTTAAAAAGACGTAATTCATCTCATTTATTACTCAATTTTTATAGAGAGTAATGTTGCGTCTCGCTAAACATTTTATTTTCAATAAGGCCTCTTTTTGAGCACTATGTTTTCTGTTGCTATTCTGCAAAAAAAAATTTGGGAGTATTTTATATAGTGTCATCAGACATATACTGGAGCTCTAACCAATGTCATAATATAGTTTGCTGTTCCCAATTACATTACTACTAGTAATTCATTGTCTCAGAATTCTGTATTGCAATAATCAATTGTACTTGTTGTAACAAATCCATTGTGCAAACAAACCTTTATAGACACCAATATACATTACCTTTCCCACTCTTTTTCTCCCGTCTAGGACTTTGGATCAATCTTTTCTACACTACTTCCCGGAACTCAAGCCAAACTATGCCCTCCCGAGGGCCAATCAGTGTTAGATGGTTTAGAGGTCAAAGTTGCTTTCGGTGCTGTCTGGAAAGAATCTCTTGGGGAACTAAGTGGTGGTCAGAGGTTAGTTGATACTTTTTTTTATACACCTTATTTTTTATAGTTTAGCTTATTTATGGCTAATCTCTATTATGAAAAAGTTTATAATACGTTGGTTAATCTGCAAGAGCATTGATTGAAAAACTTGTACCTGTTGTGAAAATATAAAGAAGTTATTGAAAATGAAAGAACCTTTTAGCAATTGCATTTCAATAGTATTCTTATGGTTGTTATTGATATGTATTCATATGTAGGGCTGTCAATCTTGTTGAAAAAAGCTGCCTGGGTTAATGTGCAAAAATTGAACGAGTACTTGGGTTACCCGTTCGAAATACCTCAAAATTTTTGTGAATTCTGCTCGCTATTACTACTATTAGCCTTTTAGTTCGTTTATTATGGAAATGCAAATTTTGATGTAATGAGTGAGCAATGTGAAAATGATGACATTGAATACTACTGAGTATAGTGGTGTAGAAACAATAAGCTGAAGTGGGTGGGGGCGGAGCTAAACAGTGTTATAAAGATAAAGGGCAGTAATCTTATGATGATGACATGGCGCGTTATTTCTAGTTCATAGCTGACAACTCTTGTAATTAACCAAATTTTTGAGGACTTGCCCCTACTTAGTGGACCCATCCCCCAGCTTTTATTTTTATAATATAATGAAGATCATTCAATGACTGAAAGAATTTTTTAAAAAAATTTAAACACCAAAAAAAAAATAGTAATAATATAGCAGGTGTTAAGTATTATAAAAGTATGTTAATGACAGGATTGCAGACATGTGAGTTTTTTTTGGGGGAGGGGGGGTAGGTAATAAATGAACATTGGCGTGTTGCAATCGGTAAAGAAGATGCACTGCCTATGTCAAAGCCAAGGTCATGTCTAGCCCTTCCTAGTTAACTCTTTTGTTCTATTTTGTGTCCTGCTGAGTCTACGAACTCTTCGAAAAGCATTTATTTTTGTTATATTTATTATTATAATTAAATTCTTCACCGTTGAAAATTAAAAAAACAAGAACATGACAGTTTTTTTTAATGTGTTTTTTTTTTTAAAGTATGATGGGGATTACTGGGAATAGGAGTGGAGATACATGGGGAAAAAGGGGGGGGGGATTAGATTAACACCATTTGCTTGCTCAAACAAAAACAAAGATAAGAGGCATATTTCAAAGCCAAGGTCATTTCTAGCCCCTCCTAGTTAATAATAGTTATTGGTGTTGTGTTGATTTCCCTCAGTTGAAGAATTCAATGAACCAAAACCTTTTTGTTTTAAATGATTTTTGTTTCATGTTCAGTGAAAAACAAGTATCAAAATACTTTATAGTTTGTCGGGACTGTGTTTTATTTCTGTTTGGCAGTTATTTCTTTTTAAGCATGTTCATGTTAAACATATTTCATTGTATATATTTCAAACGAAAAGTTTGATTTTGATAAATTATTCACGAGCCGAAATGTGAACACAGAAGAGCCGCAGTTCAAACACTGGGACGCGGTGGTCAAGTAGTGGGACGCGGTGGTCGAGTGGTAGCGCGCTCGACTGGCGTACCAATGGTCACGAGTTCAAATCCATGCGAAGGCAAGGATTTGTTCCCAGGGCCTGAGGAGTCCCCGAGTCACCCAGCTCTGAATGGGTACCTAACTAGACAATAGTTAGGCGGCTGGGTAATGCGTGGAACCCTTATAGCCGTGGCCTGTGACCGCTGCATCACTTGCCAACAGATCATCTCTCATGGTCTGTTGAAGTTGAAGCAATTATCTTCTACATAGAAGGCGCGTCTGTATATCTAAGATAAGAATGAAGACAGTGTTGAGTTCAATAATTAACTTATGAAGGTTCACTGCCTCCCTTCGATAAAGATAATCAATAAATAAAAATCAAATTAAAATAAATGTTCTTTTCAATATACATTTAAAATTATTGATTATTTGTTAAATCTAAAAATCAGTAATGTTACATACTTTGTTAGAATATCATTTCATTTTTTTTTAAAAACTACAGTTAGTTTTTGGATGGATAAGTCATAAAACAGAGTGAATACCAAGGTTTTAGTATGCATTGCAATATCTAATCCAAAGCAAAAAGTTACAATAAAATCCCAAAAACCTTCAGTGGATAGGACTCTATTCTTGGGTGGCATGTCAAATGGAAATGGAAAGCTTTAGGCTGTATTACATTGACATAGTTTAAAATTCTGTGATCACACTACTGGGGCCAATCTCTATTATCCAGATTTTATATTTGGGTTGTCTAGGTTCATGAAGATAAACAGATTGCTGTTTAGAGAATCAACTCATCCAAAATAATAATCCCAGTTTTCACATTCATCACCGACTGATGCCAGAAACAGGGGAAAGAAACTTGTGAAAAACCTGCAATGCTGCAACATAATACAGTTGAATAATCTCTACTATTGGGTTGATTTAAAAAATGTGGGGGTGTGTGTTATTAGGAAGGAACCATTTAATGCTTTCTTTAGACGCCACCTAAAATTCCTGCTATGAATTTTAAATTCTGTGTGAGAAATTCAGAAAGAAAAAAAAATAAATTGTTATTTTCAGATCCCTAGTTGCACTGTCATTGATCCTGGCAATGTTGCTGTTTAAGCCTGCCCCAATTTACATTCTTGATGAGGTGGATGCTGCCCTGGACCTGTCCCACACACAAAACATTGGCCAGATGATTAAGTCTCATTTTAAGCATTCTCAGGTAGGACACGTTTTGTTTGATTAGTTCAGTCAATTCAACTTAGTGGTTAGTACTTAATTTCAATAACAGATTTTGTTCTTTTCTGCAGTTAGTCACATTAAAAATATCTATAATACAAGCCCTTTATCAATTTGTCATTTTCTCAAACAGTTCATTGTGGTCTCACTCAAAGATGGCATGTTCAACAATGCTAATGTGCTTTTCCGAACCAAGTTTGTTGATGGTGTTTCCATGGTGACACGGCACGTCCAGCTACAACATCACAAATCACTGGGCTCCTCCTCTTCACACTCTGATAAAGAAAATGTCTCCACCAAAGGGAAAAAATTAAAGAAATAAAATGACACCACTTCAGTTTTTTTTTAAAGCTGTAATCTAAATTGGCTTTAGTAGCTTATGACTTCTAGAAAAAACATACCTGTCATTAATCCATTATATATATATATATAAAAAGAGGCATGTGTAAATAGATTTAAAAGCATTTCTCACTAGCAATCCCACGCATTATTTTCACATATACTTAGTAACAAAAATATTGTCTCTTTAATTTCAACTGGCACTTACTATCAATTACTTACAAATTAGCCTCATTCATTGAAATGTGTAATTATGATTGTAAATATTGATTACTTGTTATTTTTATTAAAGAACTTTCAGTCCAGATACCTGAAAGTTAGGTTAATCTATAAAATGTTGAATGGTAATGTTAAGATTTTATGTCTTGCTAAATTCATCTTTAGAAAATGTTTAGATTTTTTTTATATAGGACAATTATATTTATTTCAATATATGTGAAATTAAATTAGTGGTCTAACAAAGAAACAAAATGTGGCCAGATCCATAGCTTTCATTATTTAAATTTCATATTCCTTATGCGTTCATGAATACAAAATAAAAATTTCACAAACTTTTTACATTATTGCAATATGATTTACAGCTTTCAACACAAAGGTGGCCTATTAAATTACATGTTCCTTAATTTTAGACTGTTTATTTGAATAAGCTCAGATGTCTCAAATAGTAATTTGTTGTGTGGAGATGGTTTTATTCTAACCTCTGCTTTGTCTGGCATATACTTTATTGCAGGGGTCGGAAAACCATGGCTCACGAGCCATACTATTGATGGCTGCTGCATCTGGCTCTCAGAAAAATGTTTGATAATTTAAAAGAAAGTTTTTTCAGACTCCATTGTTCTAAATGTTAATTGCATATTTTAAAAAACAGCAAAAAAAGAATTGGGAGACATAATTATTGTACTTTTAGTGCTTAAATTACACAAAATGCACACATTTACTTGAATTTTTAGTTTTAAAAATAGTTTATGGCTCTCTCAGACAAAAAAGTTTCCCGACCCCTGCTTTATTTTATTAGTTTTTTTTATTTTAGTTAGGTCTTTTGTGAAATTTTTGCCATACTGTTTCTAGGATTTTAAAAAGTATAAGTCCTTGAAACATTGAAAACATGGGATATGCTAACCATGTTGATCCTTGATTATATTAATTAGAAATATATGTAATGTAAATTAACTGTCATGGTCTATGACTAATTTAATTACCATGTAAAAAAATTAAACCTGTACATAATGAAAGGCTCTATTTCTTTTCACCTTTTTTTTGTTTGTTTGATAAAAACAAATTTGAAGAATTATAGAATCTTGTTTGAGCCTTTTCTGACCACATGTGCTTTATATTATGTTGATTTGGTTACAAGAATCATTTCAACATAAATTGGTAAAGCCTACTAAACATTGCTGTCCATAATTTTTAATTAAAATTCCAAAGCTTCATTTCTGAGTGAACACCTGAGTTAATATTATGAGTGGAAAATAATGTAACTTATTTGGGTCGGAAAGAAAGTAGCTGATGTCCTTCATGTCTAAATTAAAGCTATTCTTATTTTACATAGTATACCAATTTTGATCCCACGTGATTGGTGTACTCTAGGAAAATGTACCTACATAAATTAGACTTAGTATGCTAAAGGCATAAAATAACTGGAGGATGAGACTTTTACGCATATTTATTTTGCCACCTGCAGTGAACTCTGAAAGTTTACTAAATTATGTTTCACATTCAAATTTTGACATCCCTCTAGAGTTGCAGTTGAGCCTTCTCGTCCATGAGAGGCATCCACTGATCATTGTCAGCATCTGCGATTCCTCAAAGGGCATAGGCTACCTACGAGAGAACTCCAGGCATCTATATCCTGGGCCAGCTTCTCCAGGATCTTCCATTCATGGCCAATGCTCTGATTGTCTGCTTCCAATTCTCTGCGCCAAGTGTTTCTTGGACGGCCTCTTTCCTGCTTACCCTGTGGGTTCCATTTAAGGGTTTGCCTTGTATTAGAAGCAGGTTTTCTTAATGTATGACCAATCCACCTCCACCGCTTCTGAAGAATCTCTTCCTCCATTGGCTTCTGTTTTGTCTGCTGCCACAGTTCACGGTTGCTGATTTTGTCCGGCCAGTGAATTCTGAGAATCCCTTATACACAATTGTTGATAAAGGACTTGATTCTGGTCAGGTGTGCGACCATTGTTCTCCACGTCTTGGCTCCATATAGCAGCAAAGATTTCACCATAACGTTAAAAATCCTTACTTTTAACTTGCTGCTAAGATGTTGGAGACCCAAACATTCTTACGTTTATGGAAAGCTGCTCTTGCTTTTCCGATCCTTTCTTTGACATCAGCGTCTGTACCACCTTGTTTATCTACCATGCTGCCAAGGTAAACAAAACTGTCCACCTCCTCAAGGGCTTCCCCTTCACCATGGGTGATGTACTGGTGGCATTAACCTTGAGGACTTTTCCCCTTCTCTTTGTTGAGACCCATGCTAGCAGAAGTGGCTGCAACAATGTTTGTTTTCCCCTGCATCTGTTGTTGGGTATGTGATATGTGCAAGAAAGGCAAGATCATCAAGTTGATCCCTACAAGGTCGATTGGATGCCATTTCTTTTCTGCTGTGTAGATGTTTTCATCACCCAGTCGATGGCTAACAGGCACAGGAAGGGTGAGAGTAAGCAAACTTGTCTCAAACCAGTCTTTACCTGGAAAGCATCTGTCAGCTGCTGACCATGGACTATTCAGCAGTTTATCTCTTCGTACGTGTTTCTGATTATATCAGTAATCTTTTGGGCCACCCTATTTTTTGTTTGAAATTGAACATCTACCTTTCAAGTAAAAGGCAAGAATTTTTTCTTACGTATGTCCCCGAAAACCAGTCATTTTGTTAAAGAAAATTCGTAATACTTAATCCCAATATTCCTATCAGACAAATGAGAGGATCGTTGAAATAGATTTTTTTAAATTACACGAGAAAAATAAAATATTCGATAATGAGCGCCAATTAGCAGGCTTTTTCTATCCCATCCCATCCCATGGCAATCTATGCCTGCCCCATCCCATCCCATGGGAAAAACATTCCTATGGACAAGCCTGCCGATTAATTTTTGCGTGTGCCTCAATCAGCTCAACGAATGAACATAAAATAGTAAAGAATGTTTTTGCCGTAGAAAATAATTACAGGAATTTTATGGTCACTTGATTCATAATGGCAAAACAAAACACAGCCTGTAAGTAGGAGTATGAGGAAAGATAATTTCTGTTCTTATCGGAAAAAAATAATAAATTTAGTTACACTTAGGGCTTTGAGGGATTTCCTATACACTATACAAGTATAAAAGACTACTTAAAATGCCTGATTAGTTCCATAAGTTACTCTACCGATGATGAAATTTGTGAAGGATTTTGGAGTAAATGTAGCGTATGACTGACGACAAATCCAAATTTATCCCCAATCTAAAACAAATGCATGGAATTATGGAGAAAATTTATTTTTAGAAATGTATACAGTATTTCCTCTAAGACTTTCTTCGCGTAGAGCATTTTTAATAAACTTTGTATTATTTTTAGTGCGTCTTTTATAAAGTATATCTAATTGTTTTAAACAGAACTAGATTCTATATAGAAGTTACATCATCTTTATGTTCCAATTTTAGTTTTAATGTTGTAATTTACAATAATAATAGGATCTTAGTTTTTAGTGAAGTAGCTCGGGTTGCGGACTGCGCTGGGAAATACAATTGAAAATATTGCATATTGACTTGATTAAATGATACTGCGTGATTATTTCAAGATGTCGCAGCACATGATGAAATGCTTAGAAAAATAATAACCTGAAACTCGAATTTAAATTTAAAAAATTACATCTGGACCCAAATTAAAATCTTAAATCAGACATCAGAAGACCATCTATTGTGTCACCTATGTTGAAAAACATTTGCAGCAGTCTAAAATGTTGAAATTCGAGTTAGGATTTTCGAGAATTAGATCGGCGATGGCAGCAATGACAAAATATGGACCAGCAAAAACATTAGCCTTCCAACAAAGCTCAAACTATACAGACTAATACAGAGCTCTCGTTAAAACCAAATGTCCCATACGGATGTGAGACCTGAGCACCACTGGCAGCCACTGAAAACAAAGGCATGAGAAAAATCCGCCAGATCCTTTTTCTAGAGCACAAGAACAAATGAGTATGTCTGGGACAGAATAACCTCAATTACAGGCCGCCAATTAAGAGACGCAAACTGGCATGATTCTGTCATGTGCTGCGACACAATTTTGTTAAAAGGCCTGAAACTGAAAAAAGTAACCCTTAAGGACACTAGAAGAAGCGTATAAGGTGCTTGCAAAGAAAACGCCAGCGGGAAAGTTGGTTTGGCAATATAAAAGACTAGGTACGCTCCGCGGCGTAGTTATACACCACAGATTTGCTCATGGGTAGTGCGGAGAAAGGGGGAAAGAACGGTCACAAACTACAGCACGATGAAATCAATACAACGGGAGTGAACGTCAGTGGAGGGAACCACCGACGCATTGTTAAACCAGAGCAGTGATTGCGAACCTATGCCACGCGTGCCACAGACGGCACGCTGAGCCTCATCAGCCGGCACGTTACTAAAATACTACTGTGCTGGCACTTTGCTATATAAAAGTTGGTTTCAAATATATTTTGAGCACGCGGCCCCAAAAAGGTTCGCCATCACTGGTCCAGAGACATTCGCACTACCTGCCCATCAGCCTAGCTGTAATTGGCCAACCATAGCGAGGGTCAACCATGTTCGCAAAAAAAAGTGGGGGATAGAAAGGGCAAAAACACAGTTATAAAAATTATGTTTTTTCCTGGGGTTTGAATTTTACAAGTACTATAACAATAACAGTAAATACTTTTTATGAAATTTGTTTCTGAATAAAACTTTCAAGAATCTCTAATTAAACTTTCAATTATGAGTTAAGGTAAGTTGGTCTTTGGCTCATAGTGACTAAGGAAGAACAAACAAGTTGACAAGAGGTAACTGAGGCTTGATGTTATAGTATAGCACTACGTCCAGTGAAATCAATTCGAAGATTGCTAACACGATATTAACAAAGTATCGATTAGGAGAGTGACATTTAAAGGACAGGTAATGTGAAAATAATACGTTGTAGTGGTTATAGTTCTTAAACAATATAGCCCGAAAATTTACAAAATTATCTGATCTTGCCATTGTTTTTACTGTGGACTTATTATTATTTAAGAACACGGAATAATCCCTCTAGCTGAGTAACGGCGAACCTTTTTGGGGCCGTGAGCCCAAAATTCAATAAAAAATCAAAACCCACTTATTAATAGCAAATTGCCAATACAAAGTGCCAGCAAAGTTGTTAAATCAAGAAGGTGCCAATTTAGTTACATGCCGGCTGATGAGTCTTTGCGTGCTGACTGTGGTACGCGTGCCGTAGGTTCGCGATCACTGAATTCACTAATCTAGGCATTTTAGTAAATCGTGGGGGGGGGGGGGGAGAGGGGGACTCCTGCCCCTCCCTATCCACCTGTCCCGTCACTGAAACGTAAGCTGTTGACCACGAACGTTTCTGATTTCGAGCAAAAATTTCTGTAAAATCACAAGACAGAGACATTTTTACAAATGTTTATGTAGAAATGTAATTTGACAAAAAACGACACACACAAAAGGTAGAATTATATTATTAAGAGTACAACAAAGTATGAAATCGCCAGGCTTTTCTAAATGATTTCTTTGCGTTGTCGAGAAGGTGGCGGTGGTCCGACATTTTTTAACAGAATACATAGTTAGTGTTGTTTTGTTTGCTAAACTGAAAAACGAAAATCGTCTTAGTTCCAACGGTAATGATAACATTCCTCACACATAAAATCAAAATAACCACCCCTTGACCTCAGTATCTGTAAAAGGAATGCGAGGACATTGTTGCCGGGTGGTGGCCTAGCGTTGCCTGGTAGTATGGCGAGTGTGACTCTGTGTGTCTCGGGAGCGTGCTCAGCGGTATATCCTCCAGGATGTAGCCGTCGAAGTACGGGTTCTCAGAGGCGATGCTCAGCCTCCGGTTGTTGGGCGGCGAGGTGTCGTTCTCCTGGAAGCTCGTGGTCGTGTCCATCCACACCCTGGGCAGCTTGAGGATGCTGACGTCGGGCGAGAAGTGCAGCATCCTAGACCGCACGCTGTTGTCCCGGTGTCTGCTGCAGGCGTGGTAACAGCAGCAGAGCAGAAACCCCACCAGAATCAGGCTCCCCAGACAGCTCAGACAGATCACCATGACCTCCTTGCCGTCGATCTGGCACTGGGCGCCGAAGTACCACTTGAGGCAGCTGCACTGCTTCGTGCCCAGGAGGACGTCGTCATCGATGCACAGGCCGCCGTTGTGACAGCTGCATTTCTCGACGCAGACCTCGCCGGGCAGCCTGTAGAGGTTTGGTGAGGGGTCGTCGTAACCATGCTGGCACTGGCACGACACCATGTCGTTGGCGTACCGGCAGACGGCGCGGCTGGCGCAGTAGTTGTGCTCGCTGTCGATGCACGGGTTTACCTCGACGAGGGGAGAGAACAATC
Source organism: Radix auricularia (assembly GCA_002072015.1). Lineage (NCBI taxonomy): Eukaryota > Metazoa > Mollusca > Gastropoda > Lymnaeidae > Radix > Radix auricularia. The sequence goes on along the minus strand of MUZC01004293.1, from coordinate 6,549 downwards.
TCGAAAACTCACTCTCGTTTAGGCCCGCCTCCCCCGACTCGAGCAGCAGATCCCCCCTGGGGGTCACCATGAGCTCCTGGCTCAGCACGTTCTGGATGTCGCCCAGACCCGAGGTCAGGGCCTTGTCCATCCCGAGCTCAAAGGACAGTGTCATGCGCTGGCCCTGCTTCTCTATGGAGTGAATGGCCAGGTCAAGGACGCCTTGTATGTTCTGCTTCTTAAATGTTAGCTGTATCAGAGTCATGAGCCTAACCTTAATCGGCTCGAGCTGTTGCTGCGTGTACGTCTGCTCAACGCCCGGCGCCCGAACTGTGATGTGGCCATGGTAAAAACTGGCCCCCTTACACGCCCCTACACCAATAAGCGCGTTTTCTCGAAGATAGCCGTTCAAACACCGACACTTTCCTTCCAACGGGTCGCATCGCTCGTAGTGTATGACGTCACATCCTGAATGCGTTTTGACGTCACAACGACTGCCGTTTCCGGGCTGCATATCGAAAAAACTGTGATTAAACTGGCGCACTGGAAACCCGCCGGGAAAGGACTGGTTGCCAGGAGCTTGGGTGGCGTTGTTCTTGTAGGCGTGGTGGTAGAACGTGGAGTCGTCAGGTTTGTGCCGTGGTGTCAGTGACGTGTCACCATCTCCGTGCTTGTTGATGTCATTTGGGAGACCGCCGTCCCTAGATGACTCCGTCTCGTCCAGGTATTTAATGTCAGGGACGTCATCGCGGCTCAGCATGTCATCGTACTCATGCGGGCTGGGCGTGTCGCTGCGGGGCGCATCTTTGTAATCCTTGGCGGGGAAAGAGCCGCCGACGGTGGCGTGATGACCTGTGAGGGCCCTCGTCAGGTCATCGGGACTGCTGCTGTGGGCGTTGGACTCGTGGGTCGAGCTAGCGGGGTTGACGTCATAATAGTTGCCTTCGGCGTCATAGTAAGGTTGTCCTTTGGCTACTGTTGGGATAACACAAATATAATAAAATAATAATAATAATAATCAGTAAGTGGTTAAATATAATGTGCCATGTAAAAAAAAAGGGGGGGGGGATCCCGAAAAGATCATTAAAGGGCTAATTAACATTATTTCTTTGCCTAGGGGCCGTCCATAAATGACGTCACGCGATTTTTGCCGATTTTTTACCCCCTCCCCCCTACGTCACGCGTCGTCACAAAATCGTAGACCCCCTCTCCAAAAGTACGTCACAAAACTTTGACCCCCCCCCTTAAAAAACAACTTTATTTTCTATTTGAAAATAAGTATTTTTCTAATCACTTTTTTCTTTCTTTTAAGTATTTATTTTGTGTAGGACTATATTGCAATATTGTAACACGCGTGAAGCTATGTGAAAGACATTAAATAAATTGTAAGCCAGTGATTCTCAAACTTTTTCGTATAAGACGACCGGCAAGAATTTTTCCATTTCACCATGTACCATTGCATTCTTTTCCCGTTTTGACATGATTTTCTTTGTACTGATTTGATAGCAAAATAAGTCCCTACACAGCTTAAAGCTATATAAGATCAAGTATGAATTCGGCTTGTTTTATATATTACATTTTTAAAAAAAAATAGTTTCCAAGGCATAGCAAGACAGCTAACGAACAATGCAGCGGTAATGTCAAAAACCTTTTGATGTGATAACCTTCGCGATTAAGCTCGCGAATGTAACTATTGATATTACAAGGATCATTGCATTGTTGATAGACCTAGAATGTATAGATA
>MUZC01004282.1:460230-500964 GCA_002072015.1 Radix auricularia | reverse complement strand
AAAAAAAAAACCAACAACAACAAATACCTATTTACCGCCAGCTTAGACTTCTTTTTAAAGCAAAGAGGGTTACAGCGGAAACCTTGAACTTCGATAATCGATCTCCGCTGCCACCCCTTCGTCATTTGGGCCATTCCCGGGGTAATAAAAACAACCGCGAAACCGGGCCGACAAACGGCAAAAGTGGAGCTAGCGCCGGGTATCTCACCTAAGATTTAAAAAAAAAAAATCAGTTTCATTTTAAGTGACTCAATGAGTTATGTATTAGATATGATGATAAGAACAGATAATAACTTTGATCTTTGGGGCCGTCCATAAATAACGTCACGCACCTAGGGGCAGTGGCGTAGCCAGCAAATTTGCCGCCCTTTTTAGAGGCCAACCATAACGGACGTAAGTGTGTGTGTGGGGGGGGGGGGGAGGAATTCCCGCATTTCTGACGAGGATGAATTTTTAATGAATCTGACGTCACATCAAAAACGCGTAACTTCAAATAAAAGTTCAACTTAAATATTTGATTAATAACGCTTTATTTAATGACGCTTTACATGTCTCCACGTGAGTTAGATATAGTGCAGGCTTACACTAAAAAAATACTCAATTGATTTAAAAAATTGATTTGAAACATGCTCATTTTAAAATAGAAAATACGTTTTTATCGCAGTGGGATGGCCAAAGTTTTGTGACGTAATATGGAAAAACGGGTCAAAGTTTTTATGACGACGTGTGGCGAAATAGCGTGAATTCATTTACTGACGGTCCTTAGGTCGATGATATAGTGGATTTTTATAAATTAATGAACAGGAACAAATAATCGTAATGAAACGAAGTAAAGGTGGGAAACATTTTACCATATCATGCCATATTTATGTAAGTAGTAATAAAAGAGGCTGCATGACATGATATACCAATAAATACACACTTATAAATATACAAGATAATTTTTTTAAAGGCCACAAGAAAGTTACTGAGGTCGCAGGTCCACCCCCAGCCCATGAGGCAACACATATTCCAAAAAAAACCATTACCCAATTAACGTGCTTTTATTTGAATTTATAGAAAAAATATTTAAAAAAAAAAGAAATTGTATACATTCGAATTTAAACATAGCTATACATTTACTTTATACAAAATTTCCTTGTAGAAAAATCTTGTATTTTGCTATCAAAATTTCAAATTATTTTTATATGTTGTTCCATGGTCAATTTTTGCAAGATTTTATTGTCTTAAATCATTCATTGTAGATGGAAGATATATTTTTAATCAACTTCGGTTAGCAGACGATTCTTTCACAACTAGCTACACTGATAGCAATTGTTGAGAAAATTCTTAGCAAAATTACAATTTTTCTGTTGGGTGCATAATTTTCCAATCTATAGATCTACTGTTGAATAATTTTAATTAATAAAAAGGTCTTTCCCCTCTTTTTTCCAACGTAATGCCTCTTCTAGTAGTGAAGGTACAGCTATAAAAACCGGGATCCTTTTTCTTTCAATATTGAAATTTTCTTTATCAATTTATTTGATGTGCAAATTCTTCATTTAGTAAGTTACATTGTATTATATGGTATTATATACGAATATTTTCTTGCAAACATATGCACCTGGAACCTGATCAACGCTTTTTTTTTTTTTATTTTCTTTTAAATTCTATCCATTGATCAAAACAATTGTCGTTGCACTTCTTGTTCTAAAGATATAACCACGACTACGTCTTCTAAATTTTCATCACTCACATTTCTTCACAAACTGTTTTGGCTGATATAACAGCGTTTTGTATTAGCATATGACTTTGTTCCATGTAATGGTTTTGCATTAATTTAAAAAACAAAACAGAAAACAACAACAAAAATACAACAAAAAAAACCACAACAAAACAACAACAACAAAAAAAACCGAGTTTCTATTAATTGAGATAACATAAAACATACAAAAGAAAAAGGTTGCATTGAATCAAGTAGAGTTCCAGCATCTGATATAGTTTTACTAGTTACTTCTTCAGATTTAAATTTAATCATTTATATCTATTTTGGCTTTAATTAAAGGAGAAATTAGAATATTTTCATATTCTTGTCATAATTGAAATTATTGCATATTACTTCAATAGGATAGGCGTAACATTTTAACAAAACCGTATTTTAATTTATTCAACTTTAATGCAATAAAAACTATATAAATTTAATTTTTAATAATCCCTAACGATACTTTGATGAAAACTGAAACAGTAACATAAGTTACTACTTGCAATTTAAACACAATATTTGAACCACCATTTCATATAGGTACTTGTTCACGAGTCATTTTGCACATGTGGACATTCCACACAAAAGCTTTTGTTGCGATATTAATAGCACTTATTTTCGGCCTAGTGGTGATCTGTTTTTGTGTGTAGTTTTCATATATATGTTATGTACACCGATTGATTTTCCAAACAAATCGATACCATTTTTGAGGGATCTTACTATTTTTTTTTTTTACGAGTTTGCGTAAAACAACCAATATGTAATCAAAAAAATATTGTGCGACCCGTTAATTAAGATTCGAAATTATGACTATTTTTGTTTTAACTTCGTTTTACCCTTCAAAAATTGAAGGGCGATTGTTGGAAATGGCTTTTTTCTTTAACTGCCCACAAATGCCGCCCTCAAAATGTCTGCCGCCCGGGGCGGACCGCCCCCACCGCCCCCTCTAGCTACGCCACTGCCTAGGGGGGGGGAGGGGGAGTCCACACATTGGTGACGAGGGAAGGGGGGGTTCAGAATTGTGACATCACGTCAAAATATGATAATTTAAATACAAGTTCCACTTAAATATTCGATTTCTTACAATTTATTTTCAGACGTTTTCAATGGTCCACGCGTGTTACGATATTTGAGTGCAGCCTTACACATACTAAAATACCAGTCAAGTGATTTGAAACATGCTCATTTTTAAATAGAAAAATACTACATTTATTGTGGGGAGGGGAAGTCAAAGCTTTGTGTTGTCATATTGGAAGAGGGGGGGGGTCTAAGTTTTTGTGACGAAGCGTGACGAGGGAGGGGGGTTAAAAGTCAGCCAAAATCGCGTGTCGTTATTTAGCCAAAAGGTATGAGAAGCGATATCTGTGGCCATCTGGACGGGAACCATTTTAACGAGAAAAAAATCCCTTTAATTTCTCTCTCTCTCTCTCTCTCTCTCTCTCTCTTCTCTCTCTGAAAGAAATGCGCTGAATAATAATACTGTTCAATAATATTTTGATAATTTTTTTTTAAACGGTAGCGTAGTCTCCCTTTAATTTTCCAGACAAAAAATAATCTTTAACCAGATGAATTAGAATTACATGTATCTACACGAATGCAAAGAGTTACTTTGCAAAATGAATGCACCGAACCGAACAATGGGTAATTTTCCGTTCTTCATCGACGGGCGCTAACCATATGTACCAAACAGTTTTGAAATACCCAGTTACACATCTTTATGCTTCGTTTCAACCAAACAGTGGCATTAGTTAACTTCTATTTTAGTCTGTTTCGCTTTCGGTCAAACCCAACCAATCATTTTGAGTCGGTGTTTAATTTACTACTGATTATCGCAGATGCCAACCTTTAATTATGTTACAGACTCGACAATATTTAATTAGAAATAAAAACCTTAAGGCGGCTACATTTCCTTATACTGTGGTCACACGGGCCTTTACGTTTTTGTGCACCCCTGCCTTAAAGTTGCATTAAAGAGATAAGACTGGCGTGTAACTAATATCTTCAAGGTCAAGACCCTCGTGCAGTCAACGAATTAACAATGAAATCTTTGTCAGTTCACTGGTCTCGTGACTGGTAATGACGTATATTGAATCTCCGAGTCAGTGGTAGTTGAAAGTGACGTCTGCCAGAGTTAGGTCACCGTGAACTACTGTTATATAGTTATATTTCCTGAACCCAGCGTTTTCCCCTTGACACAATCCGTTGTGCGGTCGCGGTCGTGTGTAGCAAGATGGTCCTTCGTAAAAAAAACACAACTTGTTTTCAGGTACGGACCAAGGGTGTAGAGACTGTAGAGAGCGTGTACTTGAATTCAGAGTTGACATTTCGTCAACAGAAGTCCACTTGTTTACGTGTTTCAGGATTTATAGTTGCAGCCTGAAGGCAGATTCTTTTAAGAGGTAATAAGATTAGCCGACAGGCGAATGATGCCAGTAATATTATTTTACTACTTTGGTGTGTGTGGCTGTCAGATCATGATCATAATGACATGACAGGGAAATCTCATAAACACTGTCATGAAGTCATGTCATGACAAAATTCTAGGCTGAAGCGAAGTATGTCGACCGTGACGTCACGAAGCGACCGGTTGCTGGAAAAGAAAGTTCTATAAATTCTAAAACTAAAAGGATTATAAAAAAATTGAAGGTTTTAGGGTTTGGGTTAGGTATAGCTTTAGAATTTTCGGAAAATTGAAGATTTTAGGGTTTGGGTTAGGTATAGCTATATAATTTTAATTTCAACGCTTTTTAAAGGACGTGCTATAACAACAAAGAAGGCCGCCATGACCGTGACGTCACTGTCGACATACTTCGCTTTCAACAAATTCTATAAATTGCAAAACAAGCAGAGGACGTAGCCTTCATTTATTAACTTTGCAGTATAAATTAATAATACAATTTTATAACATACATAAATAACCTACTAACTTACATTACCGTCTTTCCTCGTATCTTCCAAAAATGTTACGAAATAACATATAATTATATAATAATAATATATACATTCCAGTTACGTATGTCTGAAATATATTACATGTTTTATTGACATTTATTTGCATTTGTCATGTTCATTTCTGATATTTAAATGTAGTGCTTTCATTGCTGTATTTTTGCATTGTCTGATATTACAAATTCTGTATTATATTACTTATATTGCCATAAACTGTTGACAAGTACTTCTGACATTTAGTGACATCGTTCTACTTCAAAACTTCTCGTTCATCTTTTCTGATACTGATTATTTTGAATTCCATACGCTGATTTCTATCGATGAATTTGATTTAAACATTATAGGTTTACAAAATATATTTCTAGCTTGTAAGAAGACTGTTCTCTTTTGTTACGTCTTTAAGAATTTTGGTGACTGCTATGTTGACACATGTGTAGTAGTAAATTAAGCCACGTGATTTTAAAGGACAACGCTCGGAAGGGCAACAATTCGATTGAGAAATTTAAAAAATAAAAACAATTAGTAAAAACAAAGTTTTTGACTATAAATCCCTTACATGTGAGACAGAACTAAAGGTATTATATTTAAAATATTATTCACGGGGATGGGTGGGGGTGGGGATGTGGTCACCGATGGTTGGACTGAGCTCCAGCAAATACGTGGATGTCAACAACAACAGACGGCTACCATTCATTTATATAGAGATACACTAAAAGTGCATTTATTTAAATTCGGTACATTCGATCGATATGAAATTTTGATACAATGCAGTGTTAGGTGACCAAGTCTATGTGCAAAATTTCAGATCGATAGCATGACATAAAGTGGGTAATTTTTTACTTTTGTTTATCCGCACGACGGACGGACAAAGAGAGAGAGAGAGAGAGAGAGAGAGAGACAGAGAGAGAGAGAGACAGAGACAGAGAGAGAGAGAGAGAGACAGAGACAGAGAGAGAGAGAGAGAGACAGAGAGAGAGAGAGAGAGAGAGAGAGAGAGAGAGACAGAGAGAGAGAGAGAGAGAGAGACAGAGAGAGAGAGAGAGAGAGAGAGCCGACGGTGAATTTAATATAAGGGATTTAAAGAAGTGGTTATAAAAAATTAAATTTCACTGACAGCTGCGCACGAAACTTCTCGTAATATTAGTCCTTGTAAAATCAAAGTCACATGATGGGGACCAGAAGCAGGGGCGGATTAAGACTGCACGGGGCCCCGGGCTGCAATCAAACGGAACCCTATCCAGCGTCCCTTAAAATAAAGTGAATGCTAACAGCTAATATAAGACTGTAAATAAATATTAATAATGAAAAGAAAATAGAACACGAAGAAATAACTGTTAAAAGTGTTCGCCGGTATGTTACAGTTAAGTGTGAATAGAATTTAAAAAAATAAAAATAAATTTTCCACCGCTGGGGATCGAACCCGACACCGCTTGCAACACAAGCCTGTACTCTATGCACACGGCCAGCGGAGCTGGTCTAATTGAAAGAAAATAAAAACATATTGTATATTATGCTCTCTAAGCGAGCCAATTAAATCAAGTTTTTCGACTATCAGGTCTGAATGGCAATCAGTTTAATAGGTAAGATTTATAAATTTATTTAATTTATTATATTTTAAAGGGTTCGTGTAAACATTTGTACACTTTTATTATAAAATATAAAAAGTTTAGGCCCCCAAACTGTCGGGGGCGCCTGGCTATAGCCCGTTCAGCCCCCCGCCCCCCCCCCTCAATCCGCCATAGACAAGAAGAGTGTATTTATTATATTAGTTTATTATTTATTTTATGTGAAATTAATCGCGATTTTGGGGGTTGAGGTTCTTATTAGGACATTTATACTGATGAATTTTAATAAATTTGCCATAGGCATTTGATTTTCATAAACTGGCAATGTAACAAGAACATTGAATTATTACAGCTACACAGATGCAGTCTGCTGATTGGTGAAATAATAATCACGACACAGTCGATCAATAAGGAACCAATTTTTGGCTGTCATCAATAAATCATATACCGTGTAAAGACTCGACATAGTTAATCAGTGCGTGACGTTTTACAGCACGCCATGCCGTGACCAAGTCCATTCGTTACATATTGGTGTTCGGTAAGTACACTTGAACTTGAAGCTGTCACTAAGGGGGGGGTGATGGAGAGGGTCTAATCGGATGTGACATACATTTTCATTTATATTATCCATCCTTAAATATGAATACATTGCATTGTACTTTATTAGCGTGGTGTATTTTATGAAACTCCCCCCCCCCCCCCCCGACTTTTTTGTGTTTCAGTATACCTTTAGTAGAGTTTTGAGTTTTCAAAACACTGAGCAACTCGTTACAGTATTTATAGCCTATCACAAATGTGTATACTTGCTGTTGTGGCGGGTCTACTTTTGCTACACATTGAGGACGAAAGTTGAGGAATGAGGTTAACTTTTACTGCTAAATTTACGACTATTGATTATGTTTCTTTTGGCATCTTGATTCTTGCAACACGAACGAACCAGCTGGTGTCTAACATCACAAATTTGACACAGTGTAAATAGCAATAAGAACTCTACATTTTCTATCGACATCTTAACCAAACAGAAAATTAATATGAAGTTTCTGTGAAACGTTTTACAGATTGTCGACCTTCTCCCTGCAGTGACTTGACTTAGACACGTTGACTTGACTGGTGCCTTTCATAGACCGCACGAGATTTGATTATTAATAGCTTTTCAATATTCCAATTCAGGAATATCAACCAAGTCAGACAAGACAAGCTGCTTGTCCTATAAAGGAACGTCTCGCTGAAATGGACCGACAATCCAATAACTATATCACTCTCTTTGTTGATGAAATTGTGAAAATGTCTGATTGAAAAATAACTGTTTCTGACATATGAACAAGTAACATATGGCTTAAAGTTTCAACTAGGAATCATGAGTGAATCAAAACAAAACACACCGGTAAGCTCCTCGCCATCTAACATGAATAAACGCTACAGGGATGCAGCTAATGAAGTGCAATCTCATTCAGATCTTTATGATCCCAGACAAAAAGATCCAGTGACGAGGATTCAAGAATCTGTCAAGATGGGAGATATCCCATCAACCTTTTCCAGCAGGCGCGTTTGGGTGTTCAACACGGCCATTCTCGTCTGCTACATCACCATGTTCATCTGCCTCGGGCCCATCTGTGTTCAGTACTTCACGTACCGTCTCAGCAGAGACAAGTATAACGTCACCGTCAACTCCTCCCAAAAATCGTGTGGCAACGCCAGCAGTGACGGAGTGAGTCAGATGAATGAAGTTCAAAGGGAAGCGTCCAGCGTCCTCCTGTACGCCACAATCGCTTCGGGAATTCCCGCGGCCTTCACCTGTATGTTTCTGGGATCTTTCTCTGACTTCATGGGAAGGAGATTTCTGGTCTTGGCGTCCTTGACCGGAGGGCTTGTGAGAGTCACGATGCTGTGCATGATAATACAGTTTGACCTTGACATTCAGTTTTATTACGTCGGGGCCTTTCTGGACGGGGTAGTGGGGTCGATGTACTCGATAATTTTGGCGGCGTCAGCTATTGTTGTCGACATCACACCAGAACCCAAAGACAGAGCCGTGAGGTTGGCGGTCCTTGAAGGGATGCTTCTGGTGGCTGGAGCTTTGGCACAGGTGAGAACATTCATTAGGGCATAGCAGTATTTGTAATACACAGCGTTATGTTGATGTACCATTGAGGGTATTAATGAACATATGCAATTAGCTATGCCCAAGTGAATTCCCTAATCAATACTTAGCTAATAAATGAGGGTCTTAATTAGTACATTAATGAGTTAAATACCGGTGAAATGATTGATAAGTTATAATTTGTCTTTTCCACATCTTTCCTTTATATAAAGCCGAGCAAGCGAGAGGCAATACTAATAGACTTTTAAATAACGCTCTACCGACCTTCACCCAGCTGTCGCGCATATTCGTGAAGGGTCGGTGAGTAAACGTTAACCCTAATAATAACGTTAAAAGGGAATGTAACGCGTTATATAATAATGTATTCTTTAAGTAAAAATTTCATGAAATCATCAAATTAAATAAGAAAACCGTTTTAATAACGCAGATTGAGAGATTCACACGGGGATTCATTTGGATTTGCATTGGTGGAGATGTTAATTTTTATCGACATATTGTGTACAGACAGACATGAAGCTTGACGTTTCTGTTGGTTTGATAGGGTAATTCTATTTGAATGTATGAATTAATTTAAGTTAAGAATATTCTTTTCCTTCTGTATTGTAATTATATGTAGTGTATGTGTATTAAACAGTGAACATTTTAAAATTGATCTATATCATAACGCGCATTTAATTATTTGAACTTTGCCAGTGACTGGAGTTTTGTTTGTGTGTTGCCTGCAACGTTAAACAACATAAGGTTAAAAGGAAACAAACGCATCTGGTATGATTTGCAGATAAATCAAGTAAATTTTAAAAATAATATTCCTGTGATAACTTTAAAAAAAAATACAAAGAAAAATGCTTCTAACACCATGTACAACCAGCAAAGTACACAGAATAAGAATCTTTCTACATCTATGTAAACAGCGTATTCTCTGCAGATCCAACAGAAATGAGTAAAAAGTAGACCCCTTCCCCCAAACAGTGAATAGATTGCTTTGAATAACAAAGATATCAATCCACCCAACTTCTCCCCAGCTTGGTGTCGGTTACCTCATTAAGAGCAGTGACTACTTGGTTCCCGTGTACATCGGTGTCAGTCTCATCATACTGGCTCTATTCATGGCCTTATTCATGTTACCAGAAACTGTACGGCTCAAAAGACGTCTGCCACGGAATCCAATTGTCCATATTCGTAAGGTGAGTGGTGGCTCTATAAAATGCGGATGAGTACTCTAATAAAATTTCAGGCCAATGTTTGTTTTTAGGAAGCTTATAGGAAAGAACTCACTGGTTTGCATGAGACTACTACGACTAACCATCATTGTGTAACAACTGGTCGTACACAACAACCGTTGTACTAGAGGATTTACGTCCACTTAACGACACTTTCTCACAGTGAGACATTTCAGGGGACTATGAAGTGGTAGAAAGGTGTAAGACTATAACTAATATGAAATAGGACGCCGCGTGGACGCTTGTTCAAGGGTTTATTCACTATTATAATTGAATCTTGTACTTGCGAGTTCAAAAGCCAAGTTCGTACCATCACTAGTATCCTGGCCTGATGGGAAAGGCTGGATTTCTGCCTATGCCTACAAGGCTCCGGCTTAGGGTCCCAACCAACATAGGGGCCCCGGTGGTGAAATCTTAACATAAGCGAAAAAAAAGATTTACTTCAACCAAGACAGAAAATCTTGAATTAATTTTGAGGAAACTAGAAAATCAGAAAATTTGAGGGAAATCGAAATGATCTTGAACAAATTAACAATTGAACAACAAATTAAAATATAAAAACATTTTTCCCAATAATTAAACAAAGTTCCTATTGTTTAATGACCCTTTCTTTCAAATTCGTAATAGAAATTGCTGATGTCACGATGTCTGACTTCAATTAAAATCCAAGCCGGTTCCAGAAAAGAAAATGGAATACACATAAAATCGGAAAAGGGCTTCTTTGTAATGTTCCTAAGTTACTCACACTTTTCGTCTCTAGACCTTGTTCTGACTCTAGTACTAGTATTACTAGGACATTAGCCAGTGGCAGTTGTAGCGTCAAAATAGGCAACTCCAACAAACGGGTCTGATTGCAACTAACTACCCGAAAATATTATTTCTGAAAAACCCGAAACAGCTACAAAAACAATTAATTAAAAAAAACAACAACCGAAACTAGTAATTCTTCTTTAAGTGACGATCCTGCTGAGTGGATGCTAGAAGAAGTTACATTTCGTTACCTTGTTCAAAATGGCGTGCAACAAAATATTGATGTCGACTTTTCTTTTTCAAGGTACCAGTGCCAGTACTCAGATAAAACAAGGTATCTATCGCTGTCATTTTTTAGACGAGCCTTAACCAACGGTGAATCACGACATCGACCTTGGCTCATATTTTCGAAGAGCAAAGTTGCGGTGTTTTCTTCGCGCCCCTTGTAAGATGTTTGAGAAATTGAGGTCACTAGCTAATGAAGGGTGCAATGACTGGGACAACACAGTTCAAAGAATAAAGGAACATGAGAATTCGGACGAACACAGGTCAGCACTTGCGACTTTTTAGACTTTCTCACGAAGCCACATCCTTTGGAATCTGAAGACGTCCGTGAAGGAGCCAGAACCATGAGAAACCTTATATTACTTTTTATGTGGTGGTAGGGGGGGATTTGGATAGGACTTTGAAAAACGAGAGCCTGCACCTGCAAGCTCATTTGTCGTCCAATGATGAAGTTATGGCGTTATCGTAACAGAATCTTTACAAATATTTATCGGGAAAAGGCTTTTTGGACATTTATTCAAACGAATGAATTGCGCTTCGAATGTTCTTATGCACACAAGCGTCAAACTGCTCAGCAAAACGATCGTTTTCAGCGCTAAAAAGTTTAAGGATTTACCTAAAAGATCTGACATCAGAGAAAACAGACTCAATTTACTCTCTGTTATGTACACAGAGTCAAAAATTATGCAGTCAATGGACTATGAAAAAGTCATGCCTTCTTTTGCACAGCAAAGAAGAAAGCTAGTCGTACGATTCTATAAATTTTATAGACTAACGTAACTACAGAAATATAGACTTTATTAGTCTGATGTTTATTACAGTCATTTAAGTCAATTAAAAATTATATGCTCTGTACTAGCGCATTTAATGTGCTAAATTTCCAAAATAGCTTCGAGATAGTTGGGGGGGGGGGGCAATGTCTAAAGTGCCTAGGGGCCCTGGGTCTTCTAAGTCCGGGCCTGCTGATGAGACTCGTAAACCTGGATGGCAGCTCATCTACGAGAAAGAAACTGACATAATCATGTTGGTATAGGCATTGGGCCGTCCATAAAGTATGTCACGCTATTTTTGACCATTTTTAAATCCCCCCTCCCTCTGTCACAAATCTAGGACCCCCCCCCCCTAAAGTACGTCACACTTTCGTACAAAAATATATTTTTATTAACAAAATAATTACAATTTATCAAGAAACACCGTGACGTCACACACGGCCGGACACCCCCCTCCCCCTGTCACAAACTGTCCCCCTCTGGAGCGTGACGTACTTTACGGCCCCCAATGGGAGTAACACATACACAAATCCTAAAACTCGTGGTTTCCAGATGCATCATGGTACCTTGGGCTAATAAGATATTAAAATGCATGGAAAAATGTTATCTTTTCAAATGTCTAAATTGTAATTAGCCTCTATGCAGAAAAAAAAAGTTCACTGCCTTTTTTTCCTGTGATTCTATTTGCTGCTAGAGTCTTGGGGTTTCAAGGCTTCAGCTGAAGTTGGGACCTCTGATTACTATTATTGCTGTGTTTTCATTTACCAAAAACCACGTTATTATGATAATCCTTTCCGATTCTACAGACATTTGGTTTTTATTTCACTGAAGGCACGACACGTAGGAGGGTCTTATTTATCGTTGGGCTCGGCATCTACATAGCCTTGACCTTGACAAACTTTGGTAAACAGAACGTGGAGACATTGTACGTCCTGAACGCGCCAATATGTTGGAACTCGCTGGATATAGGCATATACAGCTCTGTCCGGTTGGTGAGTACTTGGTTTTTATACTTGTAAACATGGATAAACTCCTAAAAGTGTATAAAACAATAGCGTGTTGCCGTAAGTCTGTTAGGCACGAGGATTGTGTGAAACTTAGAGGATAGAAGTAGTAGAGTCACAGAGGTCGACAGCGCTCACAAAAGTGGGAAGGGTCTTCTACAAAATCTAAAAATAGAATTTTGTCAAAGTGGGGTCAAATTCTAGATGGGGAAACTATAGCTAAATTTAGTGGTTAACACTAACACCAAACCAGTACTACCACTAGTTGGATGATAATAAAAGAAGAAAAAAAACATAACTCTTAATACCTATTCAGCAAAGAAAAAAAAAAAAACACACACAATTTGCCCTCAATGAGAAAACACATGAGTCATAAAAACACTTCCATTTCGAATCAGAACACATGTGCATTGAAGGGAGAATCCTCGTTTTACTTCCTGGTACTAATCTATAATTATCTGAAATTCATTTCTTTCATTGAAACAGAAGTTTTATGGGCTTGGGGAGCAAAGAAATGAAAAATTAAATTAAGAACAAAAAAAATAATAAAAGAAAACTGTTGTTTAGCGGGTCTATTCTTTATATCCATCAGGTTGTCATGGCAGCAGCTGCTGTGTTTATGCTGAAAATACTCAAGTCTCGTTTGTCTCTTGAGGTGACCGGAATAATCTGTGCTCTCAGTTCAGTGGGAGGCTTAATTTTAGAAGCTTTTGCCTACAATACACTTCTTATGTACATGTGTAAGTACAGCATGGGTATTAGGTGTACAATACACTTATGTACATGTGTAAGTACAGCATGGGTATTAGGTGTACAATACACTTCTTATGTACACGTGTAAGTACAGCATGGGTGTTAGGTGTACAATACACTTCCCATGTACATGTGTAAGTACAGCATGGGTACTAGGTTGTGAGGAAGACAGTTGTATACCCTGCACTTTTTAAGAACAAGTATTCACTACAAGGGGGAGGGTTCATTTTTTAAAACTTTTGCCTACAATACACCTGTTATGTACATGTGTAAGAACAACATCTGTATTAGGTTGGGAGGATACAATTTTTAATGTTTTTTGTATACAATGCATTTTTGGTGATTAAGTACTCGCTAGAAAATTGACTGTATATACGTCTCCCCAGCATTTAAAATTTTCCGGGTAGTCTTTAGGGCTACGAATAATAACAGGAGCAATGAAAACTACCCTAATGAGAGCCATGGAGGACCTAGCTACCCTAAGCTCTATGGAAGTTAGACGAGAAACCAACACCTTAACACAATTCACTAAATTAGAAGCATCAGGACATTATCCTCTAGAACCCAAGATGCAAAAATCCCACTCTACTAATAGACTCCATAGAACAAATTTTATACAAGAAGCCAAACTTCTTAAAAGTAAACATATAATTGATAACATCGTGATTGAAGCGACCCAACCCCACAGCCACTTCCCACCCTGAGACCCAAGTCCACCTATAAAAAATAAGAGAATATTTAAGCAACATAGGAATAAATTCTGACTACACAACTGACACACTGAAAGAAACAGTAAAAAAAACATCATCAGAAATCAGTACCCTGAAAATTCACGGATAAGAGTCTACACCGATCGCTCTTCAGTAAAAAACACAAAAATGGAGGAGCTGGCATCCTTATAGAATGGCCTAATGGAGAACACCTTAAAAAAGCAACTGTCATAGAAAGCCTCTCAGATAGAACTAGAGCAGAAAGAAAAGCACTAGAGCTTGCTGAGGGATTCTAATAACCCACCCGCTCTCCAAAAGCTGCCAGGTTGTCACCCTCACTGATGCAAAAAGAGTGCTCCAATCTCTCCAAAATCCAAACAACTCGATCAATCAATCACTCTATATAGAACTACAGAATCTAAGTAAAACAACAAAAGAACTTATTCTCCAATGGATCCCACGCCATGTGGAACTTGAAGGAAATGACACAGCGGACTCCCTGGCAAAAACTGGAGTCAAACAAAACCAGACAGACCAACCCCTACACCCCAAAGAAATCAAGGCATTTCTCAAAAACAGTGAGGCAGAAAGATTGTCTGAGCTGAAAGTAAACCACCCAAAAAGCGATGCATTCTTTAAACTCCCCCCGCCAATATCAAAACATCATATTCAGGCTAAGGACGGGCCACAACAAACTTAGGCAGCACAATGTTTCTGCAAACTTCGTATTGGAGAAAGTAAAATGTGCCCCTGCGGGACAGCTGCAGAAAATGCGGAACATGTGCTGCAAAACTGCCCTCTGTACCACCATGACAATAAACTGTATGGTGGACTGAACCAATTGACAGACACAGCGCAGTTCATCATAAATATAGGGCTTGTGGTCTAAATCCTCCTTCCAAAAGATTTTGAGAACACAGAAAAAGAAGAAAAATAATTAAAAATTGTGCAGGATCTTTGAATCTCTGAAGTGAAATCTTACAATAAGTTAATAGGCTAATTGAAAATGACTAAATAAATGCTAAGTTCCCTTTAATTTGAAATCATGAATAAAAGTATTTTTATCTTTCAATCTGTCACACAGCTGCTGTTGTTGGAATTCTGTTTTTGGCTGCCATACCAATACCTCGAGCTCTTTTGTCCATGATTACCTCCCCTACTGAGCAAGGTAACTCTTGTGTGAAGTAAAATAACCTGATTTTTTAATAATCACTCTCTCCCCTTCCTCTCTTTTTTTTTTTTTATCTCTTTCTTCCTTTCTTTTCTCTCTGTCTCCATTGCAATATCTCCTTGTAACCTCACAATAGTAAACACTAATTTAGTACAGAAAAAAAATTAAACAGTTTTGCCATATAAATTATTATTTCAAAATTCACTTTTACAGTATATTGCCACTTACAATAGGGCCTATTGAAGGCTCTTGTTTTATTTCAACTTGTTACAGCAATTTTAAATAATTTTAAAATGTATTAATTAAGTGAATTTTTTAAAATTGATATTATTTCTATACTATGAATTTAATTTTATTTAAAGATGAAATAAATTAAGCCAATTATTTTTAAAATATTTAAATTAAATATTAAATAAATTAGCCACATTTTACAAAATCTTTACCACACCCACAAAAAACCCCACCAATTTGTATAATGTTTTGACATTAGTGAAAACTCATTTTAAAGCTTTTAATTACTCTGTGATTTGTAAAAGTTTCCTTAATACTTTCCTTTACTTAACTCGAATGTATCCATGTCCAGGGGCCTTGTTTTCCAGCATGTCAACAATAGAGATACTGTGTACTATGATATCTACCACAGTATATACACTTATCTACAATGAAACCATCTCTACATTCCGAGGGGCAGTCTTCATAATCATGGCTGGGCTCTGTTTCATCAACTTGGTGCTACTAGGGTAATATTTAATGATCTTATTATTGTATGGAAATAAATCATTGCTACTGGTGTAACTTTAAAAAAATTGTATTACTTTTATGGCAGGGGTCCTAAACTCAAATTACAAGGGGACTGCTAGATTTAATCTAGGGAATTAGGCAAATTCATATGTTTATGAGGGTAGAGCCAGTGAAGTGGAAAGGGGCGTAGGGGAAGGGTTAAAATTTTATTTTAAAATTATTATTAATGTATTTTACTTTTTTTAACTTGATAAAATTTGAATTTTAAATGATTGTTGGGAGTGGATGGATTTTAGTTCATGAGCTTATGTTGACCCAATAGTGTAGATGCCACACATAGGTTGGAACAAATGGTCGATCCTTTTTTTTTCTATTCAAATTAAATTATTGCAAGCTTTTTTCATGTGTATGGAAAATGCTTAGCTCAGGAATAATAAATATAGATGACAATTTGACCTAGCTTTTGTGATAAATTTATACTTATGTAATATTTAAATTAACATATTATGCTTGTGCTGTTTAATAGTGACAGGTGTTCATAAATTTTCAAAATTTCCCCAGTGTTTTCAAATGTCTTCGAGAACCTGAAGTGAAGTCCTTTGTATCAGAAGTTGAAGTACCTAATGAAGAAAGCCATAATGACAACGTTAATATCCTAAGTGATGATGAGGCTTGCCCTCTGCTGGACACAAGTGAATCCCAATAGCATATTTAAGCTGGTAGAAACATTTGAAATTTACTGGTGTAACAAGTTCTGACTTGAAATATTAAATTTTAGAACTTAAAGCCCTTGATTTGGATATATTTTTAATGTTAATAAATTCCTATCCGTCTTAATTAACCATTGCCTTCATCATTACAGTTAGACCTAAGAGGTTTAAACAATTGTTTAATGTTATTACATAGAACAATAATTGAAGTCTAGATCTGAAAATACATTGCATTTAATCATACAAATAAAAACTCTGCAAGTTTTCTATAAAATTTTATAAGATTTATAATTTGTCCCTGAATTTATCAATCTAATGAAAATAAATGTGTTTTTTAAAAGTATGAAATAACACTATTTTAGAATTTCCAAGTAATGAATTTAATTATTTGATACTGCAAACTATAGTTTGCTTTATGGTAGGCTTTAAATAAACTCCCATGGTAAAAGAGATGGAATGAAATACCCTTTTTTTAAAATTATTTTTTTATTATTTTAAATTTGTTTTATAATTTCTTTTTCTATATTTTTTTTAAAAACCAAATATCCTGGCCTGATGGGACTTGTTATTGTAGATATACTTCTCCACTTCACCACATTTCAGGATCCATCTCAGAGATCTATGATCAAAGTTTGAGGTTTTTGCTGCAATGCCTTTATCTTTTTTAAAAAAGAAATTGAAGTTTTAAAAAAGTCTTATACTTAGCAGAGGAAGGGATTGTTTACACAGAACATTTTTAAAAAT
Source organism: Radix auricularia (assembly GCA_002072015.1). NCBI lineage: Eukaryota > Metazoa > Mollusca > Gastropoda > Lymnaeidae > Radix > Radix auricularia. Next base: position 483,750 of record MUZC01004282.1, on the reverse strand, counting down.
TAAGATATATTTCATGAAATTTTGGAGTGTAGAACATTTACTTTATACAATTGAAAATATTTATTTTTTAAAAAAATGTAAGTGAACTACAAGAAGATCATTAAAATTTGGTAAAATGTGTTTTAATTTTTAAAATGAGCCATGACACATGATTATATGTATTTATAATTTAATATTTTATAAATAAATAAATGAATAGCTCTTCTTTTTGTTGATGTCTTTTATCTTCATCATCATTTTGAACTTGTGAAATGTAAGGAAATTAAATAAAAATATACAATTATTTTTACTATATAGAATCAGCATGCTTATGACATTCTGTGGCGTGTATGAGGCCTTTTAAATGTAGACTAACTTATTGTAATCATCTGCTCCAAACATGGTTCTATTAAAATTAGGGCTGCGGAAATTAAAGATTAATTTCTCGATTAGTCGTTAAAGTTTTTTATCAATTAAAATTATTTTAATCGATAAGATAGCAATTAAAATTAAAGATACTGTTTTAAATTTTAAAAAAATTTATTAATGAATAATTAATAATAGTAGGTTTTTTTTACATCAAACTTCTCTATTTAAAAAAAAGATTTTTAAAGTGTAAACTTAAAATTAAGCTATTTTATAAGGAAAATGATATTTAAAAAAATTAAACATTGTTTTTACTTAATTAATAATTACAAAATTTAAATTTCATTGACATTATATTTGAACTACTTATATTTAAATTTATCTCCTAACAATATTATTTTTTTTTATGAAACACGTAAGTTATGGGCATTCTAAAAAATACCCTAAAAGGGCACAGATTGTCAGTGGTGCAGCAAAGGGGGGCAAATGCCCTGGGCAGCACTTTGCCAGGGGCGGCATATTCCTGGTCATTAATTAGTGTCTAAGAAAAAAATTATAAGAAATTTGAGCTTTTTATCGAAATAAAAGAAATAAATAAGAAATTAATACAGAAATAAAAGATCTATCATAAGGCATGTGAACCTTTCAAATGTCAAAACTTCAAACTCCTTATTAGACATAAATTCTTTTATCTTATGTTATTTTATATGTTACAGACGCTCCTTCTGTACAGAAGATTATTGCATCCTACATATTTCTATAGTTTGTGTTTAGTCCTGTATTCTTATTAGAGTTTTAAATGATGATTAAGTGTTGGCTTTCCTGGTTTCTTCAGGCAACCCATCCACGCCCGAATACCGGACAGAAAGAAAGAAAACTTGTATGGGTTTGTTCTTGCATATGGAATAAGAAAGGTGTTTTTATCTTTATGTCTATCTGAGAGTTGTATTAAGTTATCTTTGTGTTGTATTTCTAAATTAGAATCAATTGCCTTATGTATAATTACTAATTTACTCTTGGTTCTTCTATCCCCTAGTGTTTCAAGGTTTAATGATTTAACTAATGGTGTTACTCTTGTCAGTTTTGAATAATAATGCTACTGTTCTGAAAATTACTTAAGTAGTATGATAATGTAACACTGAAGTTGTGATTGCTTAATGATTTTAAAAATTTGACAGTCGCTACTGTTGTAAAATCAAAATATGTTGTACATGAAACATGAGCCACACTCGGGGCGGCACATTGTGTGTAAAAAAGCGGGGGGCGGCGGCTAAATCCTCATTAATTTGCTTCCAAAAATGAAGAGTGTTAAATTAAGGTTTATTAAAATAAAATAAAAGCAAAGATAAAAAAAAATTCAAAGAAATAAAGAAACTATGTTATATACGTTAACATTTCAAATGCCAGAACTTCAACTCCCTTATGAACCTTAAGTCTTCTGAAACTAATGCTATTGAAGTGGAAAACAAAGGGTTTGAATTAGTGTATGAATATGACAAGATGCTTCTGGTATATATAATTGATTCATGGTTGATTTTAACTTAAATAAAGCGCTGGAAAAATTTGTTGGCGTACTTAATTGGTTTTTCTACCAAAACATTATTATTTTTATTTTAATATTTTCTGATTTCAAGCTTTAACAAAAATAATGAACAAAATTGTTTATTTAATTAAATTAAAACTTTTGCACGCATATATTCCTTGCCTTCTTTTCCTTTCTAAATGATACTACGCTTTCTTTAAATCGTTTCAATCGTTAACATCCCTAGTATTTACCCAATGCTCTGATATTAGTAAAAATTTTGCGGCGCCCCCTGAAATTCTCCTGGCCACCCCACCAAGACAAAGCTAAATCCGCCACTGATTTGGTGTGACAGGCATTAGCCAATCTGAAACAGGTCTGGTGACCTACATACATCTCTGTCAAAACAAAAGTAAGGACCTTTAACACCAACGTTAAAATGGTCCTACTTTATGGATCCGAAACATGGCGAACGACAGAGACAGCAAAAAATAGACTCCAGACCTTTACCCCACCGCCACCCCCCAGCTAAGCCACTGGACCCAGCTGCAGCAAATGTCACCTTCAACTTACTCAGAAATTCAATATACATGTAATTTCCAGGAACCAGTCACGAGACCGGTGGACTGGGCGAGATTTCATTGTTGCTTCGCTAACTGCACGAGAGTTTTGAAAATATTATAACGCCCATCTAATATGTTAATGAAACTATAAGGAAGTGATGCACAATAACGTTAATGTTAGCGTCAGGCATAAGGACAGGGGCGTCCAAACTTTTTTGCATGGCGGGGCCATATCCCTTGAATTAAGGATACTCGGGGACAGGACAAAAAATATTTTAAACAATGAGGTCGTTGAGAAGTTTGTGTGTGTGTGTGTGTGTGTGTGCAAAATTTTAATGTGAAGGGTGAAACTGAGATATTGACTGCAGTAAACAAGTGAGTTCTGGCTCAGTGTCAATGTTTTATTCAAATACATATGATATCACGTAAGTGAGAGTCACTTATTTTCGTCCCCACACGATTCTTGTTAAAATTCATAACTGAAAATGTCTGCTCGCACAAGTATGTCGAGCCAAACAACCGAAACATTTTTTTAAAAGCAAATGTTCTGATCTCTTGGAATCTCTTTGTCCAGCTGACGGTAAAATTCAATGACAGAAAGCTGTTGTTGTCTGCGTCAACATTCAGCTTCACTTTTCAACTCAATGAGTTCAGTTTGTCTGAGCATTAACAGGATCCACAGCGAAAGATGGAGAAAAAACACGAATTCCTTTTCAATAGTGTAGCAAAGTCCTGAAAGCGTCTTTGAAATTTATAAGCCAGAGATGTAACATCTGCAACATACATATGCTTTGGCTCATTGAAGTTTCTTCCTGGAAAACTTGTCATGATTTCATTTCGTGAGTGGAAATGTGTGTTATTAATTAAGCTGCATTTGAGACAAATGCAGATATGTGAATATAATTGGCTTACCACTGCATTGTGCCCTTGAAAATGTATGTTAAGAGCGTTTCTATGTCTTTTCATAAAAGCAAAATCTGCCCACACCCCCCAAGCAGTATCAGATAATTATGGAATTGGTTGTTCCTTATCTTCTATGAAATGCCTACTTTCTCTTTTTAAAGTTTTTATGAGCGCTGAAGTGCCCCCCCCCACCCCACTGAGCCATTTTACATCATTGTGATACACATCTGCGTAGTCTTTTAGGATGTCAAAAAGAAACTTCTGAAACTGACGATGGAACCTAGGGCTTTAGAGCGAATAGAGTTTATATCTCGGATTAATGATAAAATCCCATCTAAGATATTTGACACGAAGAACTTGCTGGTAAATGATAAACTGAAAATTAAAAGCTTTGCCCCCTCTTCGCTGACTTTGTTACAGACAAATGTTGCTAGTCCACTGTGCTCACCAGCCATGGCAAAAGCACCATAAGTAATAATTCCAGATATTTTTTCCAATGGTAATTTATTCTTATTGACAGCAGAACAAACGGAAGCAAATATATCTGTTCATCTTTTTTGGTCTTTAAGACTCTGAAAGTCAAGTAATTCTTCACTCACACACGTCAGCATTACCTTTTTTTTTCAAATTAAATTCAGTGTCCGACATTACTGAAATAATATGTTGGCGCACGCCAGTTAAAATTGCATCGCGGGCCGTGTTTGAGACGCGGGCCGGACTAAGATCACACCTGGTGTAACCCATGCCAGCTGCAGCAGCTATTCCATTGTGAGCGCGCCACTTATCAGACATATTTGTTGTTCCCGGATGAATGTTATGCGTAATTAAAGGCATCAGAGTGGCAGCACTTCTATCGACGGCTGCCAACATAAAACTTTCTCCGGTATTGCGACTGATGCCATCAAACATCTAGTTCTGTAGCAGCTGCCTTCCCATGTCATTTTTTTACTTCTTGAGAAGAGTCTTTCGTCCATTTGAACTATAGTGTTAGGCCCTCCAACAATAATTACAGGCTTGCTTAAAAGACTGTCTACACATGCCTCGCGCATGTACATGTTCCAATCGATCGTAGCAGATTTTAAAATATCTCACTCATTTTTAAAGAACTTGATTCTATTCAGCTCGTTGCTCCAACCGTAGATGAATAGCATGCCTTGTATGTAATACAATTTCGACCCGTCCATCCATGAGTCGCGTTGTTCAACATGGATCGTCTCTCTGCAACCCATACGACTGCACCGCCAGCGATCGTGTGTTTCGCTCGACGACGATTCCATGACACGATTGTGTAAAATTCCAAGCTGCAGTGGGGAAAATACGCTACTATATTTTTCGTTTACGACTGCTGATAAGTAAGTTCATTATTTGTTTAACGGTTGTATTTCAAAATTTAATATTTTAAAAAAGTATCAAAATGTTTACTTTGGTATGACGAATTATACCATTTATAAAGATTTTTTACGCGGTTTTACCAACATTAAAACTACATTAGAAAACAACAAACCAACAAACAAAAGTTACTCACAGACATTAACTGTCGTAAAATCGAGGTAAGATAGTAGGATTCAGAAGAATGATTTTATAACTCTTATGGGAAATTATTCATCATTGTGTGGGGTCTGGGATCCTAAGTAGCAGTATTTGAATAAAATTTTAAGAAATTTTAATTTACTGGAGAAAGGAAAAGAACAACACCGATATTGAATAAGCTACTCAGACGCGTTAGAAGACTGGTTTAAATGATAGCTACAACACTTTGTATTAATGAGCAACCAATTTTGGGCTGTCATCAATACACTACATGGACCACTTATACATCTCAAGAGCGCAAGCTTAATAGCTTCTATTTGAGATGCCTGCGTCACATCCTTGGTATTAAATGGCAAGACAAAGTGCCTAATAGTGAGGTCCTAACGCGTGCCAATACCCAAAGCATGTTCTTAATTCTAGCCTGAGATGGCTAGGGCATGTTAAAAGAATGAGCTCCGCCGCATCCCGAAGGACCTCCTATATCTATATGGTGAACTTGCTTCAGGAAAGAAGAAAACAGGTCTCCCACGCTTGCGATTTAAAGATGTCTGTCAAAGGGACCTGAAAGCGGCCAAAATACATACAAGTGACTGGGAGTGTAAGACAGAAGACCGATCTACGTTGTGCACAGTTGTCAAAGAGGGGGTCATAGTATCCGAGGAGTGAAGAATGGTGGAGGCTGCAGACAGAAGAGCCAAAATATATGGAAGCACAGAACTCGTGTGTAAAACCGTGGTAAAGACTGTCACTCAAGGATAGGACTGCACAGCCACTCGAGAAAATGCAACCCAACCCAACGGTGATGCACCATCGTCTCACGAGACGGAAGGATTCCGAATTAAAAAATTATAATAAATATGGATACATTGTGACCGAATAATGATCGAACGTATTATGCGTAAGACAACCCCCCCCCCCCCAACTTTTTAACGCAATTTCCCTTGGGAAAAAAATTGCGTTTAAATAAATAAAATGTCTGTCCTGCTTGTTCGAGCTTTGAACAGCAAATCCTCCTGAACCATACGAGATAGAGGGTTCGGGTCTGTTGCATATATATTAAGGAGGTTCGAAGGATGTGCACAGGCCAAAACAACAACAACAACAAAATAATTTTTAAAAAATAAATAAATTTAAAAAAATAAAAAAACCAAACAAACAACAACAACAAACAAACAAACGAAAAGGTTTACTGGATTTCCTGGAAAATCTGAAAAACCTAACAAATATCAATATTTTGTCAATTTCTAGCCAACCATAACATCTATCGGGGGGTTGAAACAAACGTCAAACGATAGCTAATAATATTTAGAACAATGTTGGAGAAGGAATATTTGAAAAATTTCAAATCGTTCGGCTCCTGTAATTTTATCAGCAATTATTTGTAGATAGCAATTGTTTTGTTAAGTTTCAGAATTATTGAATTTAAATTACTTTTAATGTAATCTAGAATGATAGTTTATGGGGTTTTCCCGCTTTGTGAATTCTAATGTTACATTGTTGCGCAGTGCGCATTATACAGTCGGACTCACTTATCTTGACCTCGGTTATCTCGCCGACGTTTTTGAAGTGGGACCGCCAAAATCTCTCTCTGTCTAAGCATTTTCTCATCGGTTATGTCGCTTCTTTTATGTCACCGAACTGTAATATCGCGAGTACAAAAGAGGGTCAAATTTGCCACTTAACGTCGGTTATCTCGATTATCAATTGTTGTCAAGTCAGTTTGTTGTTAATCCTTAGAAAAAAAACACCAAACTTTAAACTGTCCGCTGTGTTACTTATGATACTATGCTTCGCTTACTAAGCAATTCGTTTTTAAATTTAAAATCATTCACTAGCAAACTCCACTAACAGTGATGACGTGTATTTTATAGTATTTATAGTTCGGAATATTATTATTGAGAAAACGCTTTGATGTCACGGTCGCTCTCGTGTTGGCTCTGGTATTCTGCCGTAACACAACAAAAAATTAACTCCGGGTAAATAAGCTAATATCGACTAAATGAAGTTAAGATTAACAGGTCCTGATTAAACGGATGAACAGTTGGTGCATATAAGCCTTTTGTTGTTAGCAAAAATGTATGTTTATTTTTATAGCATGCCGATCACTTTATCAAACAACTGTAACGCATTCGTGTAAAACAGCAACAACAACTCTAAAAACACGTGCATATACATTCTCATGTATTAATGCACATCCTGTACATAAAGAAATTTCAAGCGCATGCTAATATTTTGCCGCCATATTGATGTCATTTATCTCGAACCCCCAGGCCGTTGACATAACCGGTCCAACTGTATTGAAACATTGAGTGGATATGACGTCATAGAGATAACATATTCATTCAATTTCTTAAATTTCATTAATGAACTTATTTTTCTCTCATGAATTATTAAAATTATGTGTGATGTTTATTTACTAACTGAACACTATTTAGTGATTTGTCTTGAAAATTGTGATGGACAAATTCTTGAAATTGCGTTTAATTACTTGTTTTCCAGTATTTCATTGTATTTGGTTATTTATTTCTAGGTGAAAATATTTATCGTCTTTTTTGACATAAAATAATACACAATAAAATTTTAGATTATGGTGTCATCCCCCTTGATGGTGTCACCAGGGGCGGCCCGCCCCACCACACCACCTTATTGACGCCACTGATATACAGGTATTCAGTTGAGCTTTGAGCGTTCAAAATACTTAGCAACTCATAACACAAATGTAAGTACTTGCTGTTGTGTCGAGTATGCTTTGACTAACAGATTGAGAACAATAGTAGAGGAATGGGGTCAACTTTTAACATCGTCTATAATGTATTATAAATATAAGACTATTGATTATGTTTAATTGGACATCTTGTGTCCTGCATCACAAACGAACCAGCTGGTGTCTAACAGCATAAACTTGACTCAGTGTGACTAGCATTATGAACTGAACTTTGTGGTGTCTACAACATAACTTATAGGCACAGTGGGTCTAACAAAAGTATTTTGAAGTTTACCTTGAGGCCCAGCAGTCACACGAATTGGACACTTTGACTTGATTTTTTTTTACCCTTTTCAGACCGCATGGACTTTTAGTAATAGCTTTTCCATCTTTCAAGTCAGGAATATCAACCAAGTCAGACAAGACAAGCTGCTTGTCTATAAAGGAACGTCTCGCTGAAATGGACCGACAATCCAATAACTATATCACTCTCTTTGTTGATGAAATTGTGAAAATGTGTAATTGAAAAATAACTGTTTCTGATTAACATATGGACAAGTAACATATGGCTTACAGTTTCAACAAGGAATCATGATTGAATCAAAACAAAACACACCGGTAAGATCCTCGCCATCTAACATGAATAAACGCTACAGGGATGCAGCTAATGAAGTGCAATCTCATTCAGATCTTTATGATCCCAGACAAAAAGATCCAGTGACGAGGATTCAAGAACATGTCAAGATGGGAGATATCCCATCAACCTTTTCCAGCAGGCGCGTTTGGTTGTTCAACACGGCCATTCTCGTCTGCTACATCACCATGTTCATCTGCCTCGGGCCCATCTGTGTTCAGTACTTCACGTACCGTCTCAGCAGAGACAAGTATAACGTCACCGTCAACTCCTCCCAAGAATCATGTGGCAACGCCAGCAGTGACGGAGTGAGTCAGATGAATGAAGTTCAAAGGGAAGCGTCCAGCGTCCTCCTGTACGCCACAATCGCTTCGGGAATTCCCGCGGCCTTCACCTGTATGTTTCTGGGATCTTTCTCTGACTTCATGGGAAGGAGATTTCTGGTCTTGGCGTCCTTGACCGGAGGGCTTGTGAGAGTCACGATGCTGTGCATGATAATACAGTTTGACCTTGACATTCAGGTGTATTACGTCGGGGCCTTTCTGGACGGGGTAGTGGGGTCGATGTACGCGATAGTATTAGCGTCGTCAGCTATTGTCGTGGACATCACACCAGAACCCAAAGACAGGGCCGTGAGGTTGGCGATCCTTGAAGGGATGCTTCTGGTGGCTGGAGCTTTGGCACAGGTGAGAACATTCATTAGGGCATAGCAGTATTTGTAATACACAGCGTTATGTTGATGTACCATTGAGGGTATTAATTAATAAACAGATACAATAACTTATGCCCAATTGAATTCTCTAATGAACACCTAGCTAGTGAATGAAAGTCTTAGGTCATTAATGAGTGAGCCAGGAGTGAAATGATAATAAATTATAATTTGACTTTTCCTCAGATTTCTTTTTTATAAATATCCGAGCAAACTACGTGCAGTACTAATAGACTTTTAAATAATACTCTACCGACCTTCACTCATTTACTTAACATACGCTCTCGTCAGTTTATTCGTGAAGGGTCAGTGGGAAAAAAAGTAGACCCCCCCCCCCCAAGTAAATAGATTGCTTTAAATATCAAAGATATCAATCCACCCAACTTCTCCCCAGCTTGGTGTCGGTTACCTCATTAAGAGCAGTGGCTACTTGGTTCCCGTGTACATCGGTGTCAGCCTCATCACTCTGGCTCTACTCATGGCCTTATTCATGTTACCAGAAACTGTACGGCTCAAAAGACGTCTGCCACGGAATCCAATTGTCCATATTCGTAAGGTGAGTGCTGGCTCCTTAAAATCATGAGGATGAGTTGTGTAATAACATTTCTGAAAAACGTTTGTTTCATTTTTCCTTGTGCAAGGTAAAAAATATCTCGAGCAAAGTTGCGCAGCGTTATTTTTTTGTGTGCATTATTTTACAAAATTTGCTGCGCTGTAGATCAAAACTGCTGCTCGGCGTCGATCAGATGTCTGCGGGGCCGCGCAGCCGTGCAGCTTAAAGGAATCATTGGTCACCACCCATACGCAATAAAAAAAACAACCTTTTTGTGAGTTATTGTAAAAATTAAGTTGTATTCGGATTTTATGCTTTTAACTTTTCCATAGTTTTAGCACTAACCGAATGTAGAAGAAACTTGTGCGTAACAGTAAAAACAATTAAAAATATTTTAAAAATGTGAAATTTCTTAATAGAAACAAACTGCATAAATACTCATTAATAATTAAAATAAACATTAATCATTAAGAATCTGGTTGATAGCCAGTAGATGGGGTTCAAAGTTCTAACCGAATAAGGTCGTTAAGCACGACCAATACAAATACCACCAAAAGCTATGGCATTACTTGCCTCCGTTGAACTCACACTTTCTCTTGTTAAAACAGAAATATTGTCTGCTGCAGACACATTCCAGCAAATTTCCTTTTTAATTTAGAACTAGCTCAAATTATTTTGAAATCTTTGCCTCAGTCATAAGTTTTTAAAAACGTTCGCTTATTTTTTAAATTATGTATTCCAAACAAAAAGTTTGAATTTCATAAACTGTCGCGAGCCGATATTTGAACACAGAAGAGCCTCATACGGCTCGCGAGCCGCGATCTGGCAACCGTTTGTCTATACCAGGGGTCTCCAAATTTTTCTGCTGGAGGGCTGCATTAGCTGTCAAACAGCAGTTTGGGGGGCGACTACACACAGTTTTGTGGTAAACTAAAGGTGAAATTTTTTTTATTTTTTAATATTTTTCTTAAGATTAAAAGGTCTCCAGGGGCTGGATGAGGGGGTTTCGGGGGGCGCATCTGGCTCGCGGGCCGTAGTTTGGAGGCCCCTGGTATATACCCACGAAAGCCAAAATCACCGCGATTCTCTGACGTACAATTTACAAAATATATGTTGCAAGGATCAAGGTTTACTAGAAAATTTTTAAGCTAGGATAAATGACCCATAGTCCATATTGCTTCAATGCGGCTCTCAACAATTTTTAAAAATATTTTTAAATTACTCTCAATTACTACAAGTCTGGCCATCCTTATCTATGCTAATTTATTCCTGTGCCTGCGAATTTCAGTTCAAAGGCTAAGACAAGCTCAAACCATTACCTGTGTCCCGGGGTACGGGGTGGGGTGGGACTCGTAAACCTGGACGGCAGCTCATTTACGGGAAGGTAAATTGCATAATCCGTTGTTATAGGCATGGGACCCTGTTTTTTGTTTTTTTTTTGGTCCAATAACCTCTTTTTTCGAGGTTGTAGGGGATTCTAATGTTTCTATTAGAGCATTCTCGGGCTTAATAGATACTCCAGGTCAGCGGAGGACTTTCTTAGCGTTAGTCATTTCTCAACATTTTTATAGTGGCTTTTCGTGGGCTCGATCCCACGCCCCTCAGCTTGTGAGGCGAGCGCACTATTGACTTCGCTACCCAGCCGAAGGTATCTTGGTACCTTGGACTTATAAGATGGTAAGATGCATGGAGATATCATGCAGGGCCGGCTTTAGGCATAAGCAAATTAGGCACCCGTCTAGGGTCCCCGATTCGCTAAAGCCGGCCCTGAGAGATTTTATCTTTCTAATTATCATATATTCTTCAACATTTTCTATTTTTAAAAAAATTACTTGCTGCTAGAAACCTGGCTTAGAGCTAGTAAATCAAGGCAGCAGCTTAAACTAGCACTTCTAATTACTACTAGCCGAACCCGTGTTGTAGCATACACCGCTAATGCTTTAGTGACAGGTGACATTTTATGAAAGTAATTGTTGAGGAGAGTGTGTGACTACTTTTCTGTCTCTGAGCACAATGGAGAGCACGAAGTTATTAAGTTATTATGCCAATGTCGAGCTTACAGCCGTGCGAAATCGTGTTCCAAAAGAAAGTGGGAAATGAACGGGCACAAACACAAACATTTTTTAAAATTAAAAAAGTAATGTCCTAGCTGTGGCTTGCAACCTACGACCTTCCGCATGTAAGGCGAATGTAATAACCACTACACTACGAAATACTATTCTGTTGTTCTGAAAGAACATAGTAATTGACCTCAATTGAACGCATTGTTGGTCTCGATTATCCCCCATCCTCTGCACTACCTTTTCTTGCCAGCTGATTGGTCGGTGTGGTTAGACAGCTTTGTGTCCGGCATGGTGAACCATGAGGAGAATTATATATATATATAGATTATTACTGTGTCTTCATTATCAAAACATTTGTTTATCTGCTAATACTTTCCGATTCTACAGACGTTTGGCTTTTATTTCACCGAAGGCACGACACATAGGAGGGTCTTGTTTAACGTAGGGCTCGGCATCTACATAGCCTTGACCTTGACAAACTTTGGTAAACAGAGCGTGGAGACATTGTACGTCCTAAACGCGCCAATATGTTGGAACTCGCTGGATATAGGCATATACAGCTCTGTCCGGTTGGTGAGTACTTGTACCAGATTTTTATACCATAAACCTGTATACAAGATTATTGTGTTGCCGTTAGGCACAACGGTTGTGTGATAATCTACTTAGAGGCTAGAAGCATTAAAGTCACTGGAGTTGCCAAACTCTCTAAAAAAATGGGGAGGGGCTTCCACAAAAATTGAAGACAAAAATTGGGGGTGGGTCTTGGGGGGTCAAGCCCATATCAATACAGATCTAAATTAAAGACACATTTAAGACATACTTTGGTGATGATTGGAAAATAAATCAGCACTACCACTAGCAATATGATTATAAAAGAAACAACTTATAATTCATACTTATGCCACGCCTTTTCTACACTCATTGTGAAGATAATAAAAAAAAATTAAAACAACAACAGAAAAACAAAACAAAACAATGTGCCTTGAATGAGAGAAAAAGCATAAGTTATAACAACATTACCGATCCATTTAGAATCAGAACACAAATTATGCATCAAGGGAGATTGGTCATTTTACTTCCTGGTACAAATCTCTAGTTATGTAAAACTCATTTCATTCGTTGACTCAAATTTTAAGGGCATTAGGAGCAAAGAAGCAAAAACGTATACATAAGAATTAAATTATTCATTTCAAGAATGCCGAAGTTTAGTGGGTCTATTCTTTATATCTATCAGGTTGTCATGGCAGCAGCTGCTGTGTTTATGCTGAAAATACTCAAGTCTCGTTTGTCTCTTGAGGTGACCGGAATAATCTGTGCTCTCAGTTCACTGGGAGGCTTCATTTTAGAAGCTTTTGCCTACAATACACTTCTTATGTACATGTGTAAGTACAGCATGGGTGTTAGGTGTACAATACACTTCTTATGTACATGTGTAAGTACAGCATGGTTATTAGGTGTACAGTACACTTCTTATGTACATGTGTAAGTACAGCATGGGTATTAGGTGTACAATACACTTCTTATGTACATGTGTAAGTACAGCATGGGTATTAGGTGTACAATACACTTCTTATGTACACGTGTAAGTACAGCATGGGTATTAGGTGTACAATACACTTCTTATGTACATGTGTAAGTACAGCATGGGTATTAGGTGTACAATACACTTCTTATGTACATGTGTAAGTACAGCATGGGTATTAGATGTACAATATACTTCTTATGTACATGTGTAAGTACAGCATGGGTATTAAGTGTACAATACACTTCTTATGTACATGTGTAAGTACAACATGGGTATTAGGTGTACAATACACTTCTTATGTACATGTTTAAGTACAGCATTGGTGTTAGGTGTACAATACACTTCCCATGTACATGTGTAAGTAAAAAATGGGTATTAGGTGTACAATATACTTCTTAAGTACACGTGTAAGTAAAACTGGGTATTAGGTGTACAATATACTTCTAATTTACATGTGTAAGTACAGAATGGGTATTAGGTGTACAATACACTTCTTATTTACATGTGTAAGTGCACTATGGGCATTACATCGGTATTGGGTATACAATACGCTTGTTATATAAATGTTAATACCCACGTTGTACAAGTACACCATGAGTATTAGGTAGGGAGGAGGGCAATTGTTGTACACAATGAACTTTTTAGAAACAAGTAGATCTAGTCACTTTAAACGTTTGTCTACAATACACTTTTATGCACATGTGTAAGTATATCTGTAATTGTTAGGTTTTGGGGAAGGAAATTTTTACTGCTTTTTTGTATATAATTATAATGCACTTTTTATGAATAAGTAATCACCACAAGTGGGACGGTTCATTTTTTAGAACATTCGCCTACAATACACTTTGAATGTGCATGTGTAGGTACATTAGTATTAGGTTTGGAGGAATGCAATTTTAATGATTTCGTATACAATGCATTTTTGTGAATGAGTAGTCACTAGAATTTTTTTTTTTTCAATTGTTGTTGTCCTAAGCACTAGAAAATATTTCCTTTTAGTCTTTAGGGTTATTAAATATTGTGGAGTCTCTGAGGAGAATCCAACAAAAAGCCAATTGAAAATGACTAAATGAATTCTGAGTTCCTAAGTTTGAATTTGAATACATTAGTGACATTATTTCATCGTTCAATCTGTCGCACAGCCGCTGTTGCTGGGATTCTGTTTTTGGCGGCCATGTCAATACCCCGAGCTCTGTTGTCCATGATTACCTCTCCTATTGAGCAAGGTAACTCTTGTGTGAAGTAAAATCACCTGCCTTTTAATAATCACTCCCTCCTCTCTTTTCTTTTCTCCCTCTCCGTTTCGATCTGTCTCTATTGCTATATCTCCTTGTATCCTCACATACTTAAAATTAACATAGCAATTTACAGTAGGGCCTGTTAAAAACTTTATTTTAACTTGTTTCAGCTATTAGCCTTTATTGGGCAGAATTTTTTCCACTTTCATCCTCCAAACGGACAAGATTTTTTTTTTACAGTAAAACATCTATATTTTAGGTATAAGTGCAAATATTTAAAGGAAATGAAAAATAAACAAAAATAAATTCTATTTTGATTATTTACCTTTTTATTCTTTTCACTCTTGTTTTTATTAAATTAATCCATGTCTTCTAAAAAAAAAAAATAAAAAAAAAAAATAAATTCCAATTACGTTTTTAAGATGTCAAAACAAGCTCCATTGACACTATTTACAAGCACAAAAATCCAGTCTGACTGAAAGATTCAATGTGCCTATAAATCCTACTTCATCGCTTCACTAATTCAAACCTTCCACTTTGAACACTTACCAAAAAAATTGAAAAAGAAATTTAAAAAACGAACACATAAGAGAACATGTGGGGAAATGTAGTTAAATCATAAATCTTTCATTAACAGAGTAAACAGGAAATCACATGCCGGAAGTCACGTGATTAAAAAAATGCGAGATTTCAACTGATGGTATTACCGGCCGTATTTTGGCCGCTTTGCCCGTTTAGGGGATAAGACGGTTTTGGTCTCTACGCCCAGTATAGGGTTAAAATTCTTAAATGTATTGCTTATTTATCCGAGTGCTTTAATTTCAACAGGTACCCACAAAACAAAGTGTATGACTATTGCAGTTTTATAACAGTTTCAATTTAACAATAATAATGAAACGCGCTTCTTCTTTAAGGGAGACATCCGTCTTCATGGGAACATATTTTTCTTTTGAGGATTTCCCTTGAAATTAATTGCCGATGAAAGCCTTCATTCAGCGTGATATTTCGTCTTGCTGACACGTAGGATACCTGGAGTTTGTTACCCAAATTTAGATTTTTTTGACGGTTTCTTTTGACTGGCCGTTCTTTGCATTCACTGCACCGTTTAGTCCCACAGTCCATGTCCTCACTGCCTCTCATTGGACGAGGTGACCTGTTACTTTCCACACAACGTAGCTTCAGTGTAATGTGTCACCAGTCACACGTGTTTTAACAGGTTCCCATGTCCCTGTCGTCTTTGTGTTCCGAACAAGAGGCCACTGTCATTGAGCGAGACGTTAAATGATGCTTGATATACACGGGGCTGGAGTTATAAACCATTCCAGATACTGGGACTGTCTTTCACCTCACATTTAATTATTTTTTAAAAAATCAAATAATAAAAAGAAGTTCTTCCTGTTAAAAGACAGGACTGCAATCAGGCTTATAAAAAATTAAATGGAAAAGACGTAAACAAGGTAAGGGTTGGCCTGACCGGACGTAACAAAACAGCGAACGTTTCGGCAAAGAGCCTTTTTCAACGAACATACAATACACAAATAAAACGAATATAAAATTTTTAAAAAAAAATTTAAAAACTTAGCTGCGGTGAAATCCAAAGACTCGAAGAAATTATTTTTTTTTACGAAAGTGTGACGTAATCCGAGAATTGGGACAGTTTGTGACAGGGGGAAGGGGGGGGGGTAAAAATGGTCAAAAATAGCGTAACGTTCTTTATGGACGGCCCCTAATTACTCTGTTAATCTGTTGCTTTTTTGTTTTAAGTTTCTTTAATACTCTTCATTACTTAACACTAATGTATCTATTATTCAGGAGCCTTGTTTTCCAGCATGTCGACAATAGAGATACTGTGTACTATGATATCTACGACTGTGTACACACTTATCTACAATGAGACCATCTCTACATTCCGAGGGGCAGTCTTCATAATCATGGCTGGGCTGTGTTGCATCAATTTAGTACTGTTTGGGTAATATTTAATGATTTTATTACTGCATGGAAACAAATCATTACCACTAGTGTAACTTTAAAATTATTTTGTGAGTACTAATAGGGAAGGGTTTCTAAACTTAAATTATAAGGGGTACGGGGGCCTTTTTTTTCAAATTCAAATTATTATTTAATATTTTTTTTAAAAACTTTTTTAACCTGATAAAATATAAATTCTGACTTATGTTGGGGAGGATGAGTTTTGACTACGAGCTAATGTTGCAGGTGGAAGCTTACCCCATAGTGTAGATGCCTCTGATAGGTAGTAACAAATCTTTGATGTTTTATTTACTTATCCGAAACAAATTGTAAGCTTTCATCAGGTCTAGGGAAAATGTTTAGGTCAGAAATAACAAATATCGAATCAAATACATTTTTTGTTTATGCTGTTAAATATTGACAAGTGTTCATACATTTTTAAAATTTCCCCAGTGTTTTCAAGTATCTTCGAGAACCTGATGTGAAGTCCTTAGTATCAGAAGTTGACGTACCTGATGAAGAAAGCCATGATGACAACGTTAACATCTTAACGGGATGATCAGCTGCTGGACACAAGTGAATCCCAAAAGCATTTTTTTAGGCTGGTAGAAACATTTGAAACTTGTACCATCAACATTAATATTAGTACTATTTATATAAACTACTCATTTTAGCCTTAATCGAGTGAAATCGGCTATTATTTTGTTTTTCAATGTGATCTGCCGCTAGAGTACACATGCGCTGACGACCCGTGCCAATAATATTTGAAATTATCCCCACGGCTAAAATCGTGCGAATAATCACTTCGATTTACAAATGAAATATATAATATAAATTTAAACAAATTAAAATATCGTTCATTAAATTTAGAACATCGCACATTTACTTGATAGCCTACATTTGAAAATTATTTTTGAAAAAACATAAATTAAGTGAACTTTGAGACTATCATTAAAAATTGTGTAAAAGGTGTTTAGATTTTTTAAAATCATCCATGACACTTGTTTATATTTATTAATAACTAGTAATATACCCGAGCTCAAAAAGTTTATTAATTAGTTGAAATTAAGCCTATAATTATTTGTTAATAACTATGCATGTGTATGCGACGCTTGAAGTTCAACCTCCTGATTATAATGTTACTAAATTTCGTGTTGAGTTTACTCTTGAGAATGCAACTTACATCTGGTCAGAAATATACACTGTTAAAATATTTAAATTTTGGTGTTAATTTGTGCAAAATCTTGTGCTTTGTGATTGTGAATGTCTAATTTAACAAAGTCTAGTGATGTAACTCGGGTAATACTAAATATTCATGATTTTATTTACCTTGTTGGTGTTCATATGTGTAAAATTTTATGTGATTTAAGTACCAAAAGCTGATGGTGCTTTTTTGTGCTATTTATGTCTAAATTTTGTCGTACTATTCAATCAAATTTGTTTCAAAGCGAGGATGTGATGGTTACCTCCCTTGGCACCAAACGGGACAATAAAAGAATTGGTAGCTATTTTTTAAAATATTTTTTTCTTTTTTTTTAAAAAGCACATTCCCCTGATCTTTCATTTTTTAAAATAATTTAGCACACCACTCATTAAAAGGCAACCCATATTCTGCTAACCACAATTCTAAGTATCTTTATTACAAAAATTCTCAACAACGTAATTATTTAAATCATGTGGCATCTCCGCAATTTAAAGTTATTCACACGTTTAAGATACTTTTTCCCGCAGATAATGATGGAACTACAATTTAACTGTATTGGGGTCATGAATTTAAAAAAAAAAAGTTAAAATAAGTACATGCGCCCGCAGATAGATTGAAATTTGATTTTGATTTCAATCGATGAGTGATGAGTAAGCGGTTCAAGTCCAACAAAAGTAAAAGCAATAATTTTTCACGATAAAAATCTTTTAATGGATTTTTTCTTTAAATATATGTCATCGGGGATGGGCGTTATTATACATACCACCAAATAAACAGGCGCTCTCGGTGAATTCTAGCACATTTTAAAATATTTTTCTCAGATATGTCATAAATAAAATATTTTAAAATTAATTTTAACTTCACTTTCAAACTGTAAGTTTATAACATCTTCGGATAATATATTATCACCATCCCATGTCATACACCTGGAATTTCATGTCGTTGGATTTAATTACAGTTTCTCGAATACAACAGCAGATTATTATTTAGCAAAACTGGGGAAACACTGTGTTTCTTCGACATTAGTATTTGATTGAAGGAACGTGTTTAAACGTATAATAAAAACCTCATACATGTAGTAAAAAATCATTCCCCCCCCTAAAAATGGTACCTTTTATATACTGTGTATTACCTAATTCGACAGGCTTGTGTGTAAACATAGATTTAAAAAAATGTTCGTCAAGATATGTCTTTTTTTTTTTTTTTAAAATTCCAACTTCAAATGGTTAGGGGAGGGGAGAGAACAGAGAATTACGAAGACAGGGTGCCACCAGAGCAGGCTGCCACCAGAACAGTGTGCCACCAGAGCAGGATGCCACCAGAACAGTGTGCCACCAGAGCAGGATGCCACCAGAACAGTGTGCCACCAGAGCAGGCTGCCACCAGAACAGTGTGCCACCAGAGCAGGATGCCATCAGAACAGTGTGTTTCTAAAGCACGGTGATATCAGAACTTTCTGTCACCAGAGCAGGGCGCTCCTAAAGTAGGGCACCACAACAACAGTGTGTCATGAGAGTGGGAAGATTTAGAGGATATCTATGGGGGGGGGGAATCAATATCTTGCTCAGCCAATCATTTCAATCAATGACACATACATTGGCTAATGTCCCGTTAGCACCGACCATCTCTTGGAAGTGTATCCCCCTTTCACGACCCCTGGCGTTAGCAAGGCAGAACGAGTGGTACAGTAAAACCATTGAATGAACCAACTCACCAAAACCAATTATCGAACTGACTCTCTCACTTGGTAAAAGCGAACACGCCTCCCTCGCGGCAGCGTGAGCAGCTCAGCTGCGATGGAGTTGTGCATACATGGTGTGGTGCTACGCATCTCTATCGTAGCCTGTATACTTCTACTCACATGAAATCTCCGCTCTGAAGTAGTGAGCGGCCGTTATTCCCGTGGATTTACCCAGCAGAGTAGCACCACGTGACTGTGTTCTGTTTCCCCCAACAAGACGCTGTTTTTTTTGTGTCGGTAAATATTGGTTACATGTTATTTACTTTACGGGGTGGGAGGCGGTGGGTAGTGAAAATAGCTTTTATCGTTTGTAGTAGAGCTTGAAGGGTTTCTACTTACAAATTTCACAGGGCAAGTTTAGTCCTATAGAAATGCACATCTTTTTTTTTTCCTCCTATGCATTAGCGGATTATTGATATAATAACGTTGTTTGATTATAAACAGAAATAGCGAATTACATGAATTATGTGCGATAAGAGGTGTACACATGTATATGAATATGTTTAGTAGAAGTAAACATTTTGAACATTTTTTTGTTACAGATAAGAATTAGTTTTATAAAAAAAAAAAAGGTGGCCTGTCTTTAATTTCATTGGTAAGTTTTATTTTTGATATGTTTATTTGTTCGGTTTTTTCACTGCAGAATGCGATTCTTAAAGGTAAGAAATTGTTTTTTTGTTTTTTCCGGAAAGTGTGCGAGTGTGTGTGTGGGGGGGATTTCTTCGGCTGGGATATTATTCTATAATATTGAAATCAATATTTCACAATGAGACCTACTCGGATCCCGGATAAAATAAGAAGGCATACCCACATAGAGAAAAACACACATCTATGTATCAAATATGTGATTACACTAATCTAGCGTATACAGGAGGCATGGGTGTAAATGCTTCCCAAATGTTTAGAATTTTTCTGAGTGATATGACCACTGTGGGCGGTCAGTCAGTGTGTCTGAACGGTTGGGTTCAAAACTAAGTTTTGGTTTCACCTTAAATGATCATCATTTTTAGCTGACCTTATCTTTAGCTATAAAATGTAAACATCACCTTTGTCCGCCCCTTGATGAAGGCAGCGACGGGCTCCACTCTTTTGAAGGAAGAAAATGTTGGTTTAAAATAAACAATTTAACTGTAAGTTATGTGACACGGCTCTCGTCCTGTCGTGCAGTAACCCTGTCCTACCGAACAGCTAGTTTTTCCTGTTGTAAATATTTTTATTTGTGTTTGATTTCCATGTAACCAAATGAACACACTTTAAGCTGAATATCTGTTCCTCCCTAGCCACCCTATTCAGCTGTAAAAATAATCCCCCGCCCCTCAGGGGACATCCCCTCCATCAAATCAGTCCGGACTACGTCAAGTGAAGCCAAGGTCACAGTAATCGATAAATTGCTTTCATTGACGACTCAGGGGCTGTTTGTGAGGAAAACAATAATTTCCCTATTTATGGCTTTATTGTTGTGTTTTTTCTACATATATTAGCTGATCCAATCAATGCACGTATAACAACCACAATGTTATCGAATAACAATCACATCCTATCCACATAACTATACCATATTGTAACCGGATTGTAAAACACAGTGTTCCCATTGTTACCACAGTACCTCTCCGTTAGACATGTTATCAAATAACAATCAGATCCTATCCACATAACTACCAGATTGTAACCGGATTGTAAACATGCACAGTGATCCCAATGTTACCACAATGCCTCTCGGTTAGACGAATTTATAACGTCTTCTAAATAGAAAGAGTTAATAACAAGTAATGCATCCCTCAAGCCGGCAAAGTCACCAGCACAAGATTTATAAGGTGTTTGAAGCCTTTATGATGTCATGTTTACTGAAGGTAAAGTATAGTGGCAACCACATGACGGTGTCACACGCTGACTGTTGACTTTAAATAAGTTCCTAGGATATCGAGTTGTGTAAATCCTCTTAGCACGCGGCGAGGTGAATCAGTCCATCGATTGGAACAATTGGAAGTGAGAAACATATTGTACATTTAGTCTGAGCTGGAACCTCGGCTCTGATCTCTTGTTAGTGAATGATTTGAAGGTGTCGCAAACTTTCATGCTGAACGTCGTTGAGCTTGAATAGGTCACCCATGGCATGCTTCACTGCATGTTGTAGAGGGATGCACGGCTGGTAGACATTTAGTGAGGCTGATATTGTTAAAGAAGCCCTGTATTAAATCTGGCCAATAGCGTAGCTATGAGAGGGGGAGGGGTCCCTATTCGAAAGTCCCCCGGCTCACGAGTCCCCACTTGAGGGGGGCCCCAAATTTGGTTCCAAATTTTTTTAACATTAAATTTTACGCCACCGCCATGCATGTTAACCCCAAAGAGGTTAAGCCCCGGGGTCCCCAAACCCATACAAATTTCTAGCTACGCCACTGAATCCGGCAACTGATAGGTGCTGATTTCGTGGCCCTTCCTTTCAATTTAAAAATATGAATTGGAAGTCAGTTTAGAAATAACAGATACAATGCATAGGAACTTTGATAGCAAGTATACTAATTAACTCACCTTGTTAAAAATCTGATTGTGTCGTCGTTGAGAACGGAATCTGCTTCTTGTGGCTTGATGTTTATGTTTGGCTTGAAGGTCAATCTGAACCTTCGCCGGTGTGCAGAGAGTGCATCGAGTTGGTTGATAAGTCCCACGGATATTGGTTAACGTTATTAGTAGAGTTACCGGCAAACTAACGTCTTTGAGCGTTGAGACCAGGCTAAAGATCTTCCTGTCAGACTAGGTTTGAATTGATACATGTTCTTCTCGAATAGCTGTCAGGGGAAATTCTTAAATGACGTCATGCATACTGGGGTTGCGGTGGGGATAGGGGAATTTTTGTTTTTTTTAAAAATAACTGTGACGCCATATCAAAATGCGCAGCTTTATTTAATGACATTTTAAATTTCTTCACGCATGTTACGATATTAGAGCGCAACCTTAACTAAATACATACTTAATTAACAAAAAAGTGATTTGAAATAAACTCCTTTTAAAATTATAGGAAATACGGCTTTTATTGAGGGGAGTGGGGCAAAGCTTTATGAAGTCACATTTGACAGGAGCCTAACTTTTTGTGACAACATGGAACGAGTGGGAAAATCGGTCAAAATCGCGTGACGACATTTATGGATGGCCCCTTACGTATCTCCGCAAGTTTTATTTACAACAGACCCGTTTAAAAACTGCATTGAATCTAGAACTCTCGCTGCAAAAGTACATTATCTCATAATATTTATAACATTATTAAAATGACTTTCTTGAACTTCCAGAAATTAAGCCTTCCGTATTCTGATTTTTGTAAGTTGATTTCAAGAAGACGTCAAAGGTCGCGTCTCTTTCATACCGATCTACACGTATTTAGGAATCAAATTTGTTGAGATTGCAGTGCATCATGGAGAAATATTGGAGTGACCAAGAGGTGTGCATGACAGCATTACATGATTAACCACAATGGCAAAGTGCGCATTGTCCACCCCTAACTTTTGGGCAGTGTTAGCATGATTCGCCTCTAACTTGTGGGACGATTTCAGCATAATTCTCCCCAAACTTGTGGGACGATTTCAGTATGATTCGTCTTTAACTTATCGGACAATTTCAGTATAGTTCGTCCCAAACTTGTCGGACAATTTCAGTATAGTTCGTCCCAAACTTATCGGACAATTTCAGTATAGTTCGTCCCAAACTTGTCGGACAATTTCAGTATAGTTCGTCCCAAACTTGTCGGACAATTTCAGTATAATTCGTCCCAAACTTGTCGGACAATTTCAGTATAATTCGTCCCAAACTTGTCGGACAATTTCAGTATAATTGGCCCCAAACTTGTCGGACAATTTCAGTATAATTGGCCCCAAACTTGTCGGACAATTTCAGTATAATTGGCCCCAAAATGTACGCCTGTCGACAGCTCTTCCTTGCTCCTAAATATCTTGACTGTCGTACGTTTATTATAATTTGTTTATCGATTTTTACATCCTTAAGAATTTTTTGGCTTAAAGCAGCCTCTCCCACACTCCTCCCTAAAGCCACGTGCCGAGCTCTGTTGTGGCCTAGCCTGTCACAGTTGGAGTTGATTATATACTGTGTTCCTCCCTCATCTGTATACTGTGTTCCTCCCTCATCTGTGTACTGTGTTCCTCCCTCATCTGTATACTGTGTTCCTCCCTCATCTGTACTGTGTTCCTCCCTCATCTGTATACTGTGTTCCTCCCTCATCTGTATACTGTGTTCCTCCCTCATGTGTATACTGTGTTCCTCCCTCATCTGTATACTGTGTTCCTCCCTCATCTGTAGACTGTGTTCCTCC
>MUZC01004282.1:445936-459786 GCA_002072015.1 Radix auricularia | reverse complement strand
TACTGTGTTCCTCCCTCATCTGTATACTGTGTTCCTCCCTCATCTGTATACTGTGTTCCTCCCTCATCTGTGTACTGTGTTCCTCCCTCATCTGGTTAATCAGTTAATCTAATGCAACGTCAGATCATCAGCCATTACTTATCCCTGTCTCTGCCTGCCGATTAGTAGACCTTGCGTTTTTTTCTACATGTCACTTATTTTGTCAATGCAATCATTTCGTTGCATTTCGTACACAAATGGATCAGAATCTTCGCTGAATCCAAGGTAGAAGACTCGGGTAGAATTTACACCCAAAGCACTCGACTTGAAGTGAGATATCATTAAAATTTTACCTGAAATAAAAATAAATAAATCATAACAAATGGAATATACCGGGTGACATACTGACGTCACCAAAATATTTCATTTATTTCAGTCACTGATTTGAAAATATATTTGTAAATATATTTTTTAAAATTAATCAATTAAAAACACTAACACTAAAAAACTAATTCATGTCAATAATTTCATTCTATTTCCTGTTAACTAACAATTTCTTAGATAACGTTATGCCTAAACCTAACATATCAAAACAAACCATTAAAAATAAAAAAAATCTTATTTCTTATCAATTCATGTAGCATTGTTCTTTTTAAAAAATTTATGCATTAGTAAGTACTCGAACCCCGGTCCTACGATTTAGCACACTATCTCACTATCAATACGACCATTCAGCCACGATGTACAATGAAGTTTTTAAAGTTATAAAAAAAATGTTACAAAGAATAGCAATAACCGGAACTAGACGAGGGAGTATGCAGCTGTAAACTCGGTCGTTTTGACGAGCGAGTAATCACTACCCGAGGAAATATCATCCCATCCATTAATTCTATTTCTTTACCACCATGGGGAATAACTACCGGTACATAAGGGCTCGTTGAGAAGGGCATGTTGTGGAGAGTTTGAGTTGGGGAGAGGCAAATGATTTGGTTTGGAGCCAGTGGCTGGCTCTTGTTGTTAATATCAATGGTAATGTACGGTATATCAAATGAAATTTTAAAAAATAAATGGATAATAATAAGACTGAACTAGTTATAAACCATTTGCAAATAAACCTAATTTTTTAATCTGTCATCACCGCCGTTAACGGTCTTGTAGTTTTTCCTCGTAGATCTCAAAATTATATGTATCATTAGTCTACTTTTATAACCCCGTGAATTGTTACGGGGCACATACTTTTTAAAAGCATTTGAAGAATGCTGAGGTTTTAATGTTTGTCACCGCACATTAAAAAAAAAAAGAAATAATTAAATTGCACACGAACTTGTCATTTATGTTGACGCTCATAATCCTGGGAGATAAAATCCAAGACAATTTTTTATAGTCAATCGTGCACATTGGACTCAATCAAGAGAAAAAAATCGATGGCGAGAAGAATATAAAAGAACAAATGTCTCCAAAAAGATTGTACTGTCTTACCTACCCATCATGAACATTTAAATCACATATTTATCTTAGATACGGTACTTAGAGGTGAGTTAAATGAAAATTATCCTTCTCACGGGGATTACGCAAGCGCAGAGAATTTTGATTCGTTTCATTTGTAAAATAATTAGTTTCTTTAAAAAAACAATCTAGACCCATCTTTTGCAGGGCTAGAAAAGGTCAACAACAAAAATAATTAAATAAAATGTTCCATCCCAACTTTGTAAACTTTTTGTGAACTTCTGATATCGTTCGTTTTAACACATTGATATATTTCTCATAATTCTTAAAGTTTCACCCTGACTGTATTGATTGTGCAACGAATTGTTGTATTGTATCCTATTGTTACAAATGGAGGCTAAAAATAATACCTAAACTTTAAATAGATATTTTATTCACTGTAGATCATCTCCCGTGACCTGGTTCGAAGTATTCGGAGTTCCACGATCGTCAGTATATTGTATAATTAACGAGCCAACAATGTGTTTTCCCCCGTTTGTCATAAACAAGGATTGTATCTAAAAGCGAAACTTGTTTTTCTGGGGGATTCACCCATGTTATTTACATACCCTAGAGGCAAAGGTCGATTGGATGGCTTGAGAGATTATCAAAGTCCTCTTAAAGTTCTCTCCAGGGAAGGTACACGGGGGTTGGGGGAGGGGGAGTGGAAGCTGTTTGTGCAACGGAATTGCATTTCCGCTTATTTTTGTGGCCATAAATCTCTGTTAAAATTGAAGTAAAAAAAAAAAGATTGAGTGCCAGATCAGCAGACACGGGCCATCTGCATTCTGTGGTGGATGTTGTTTGGGCCTATAGGCGAGGAGGGTCGGGGATGAAATCTTTAGCTCATAGTTCCGATGGCAGTTACATGTGTTCTAAATCTATGGCACGCGTTTATAGGTCAGAATTGACGAGGTCTGTTTAAGTTATGTACAACAGCTTCTGAACTTTCTGAGACCAACCCACCACCACGTAAATTTGACAGGTACAAGTTTATGCGTCGATAAGACGGTACCAAGTAATACCGTACGCCTGGCCTAAGTAAACAACAACAACGACACACAAACTGACTTTTCATTCAGCTTCAGCAGATCTAGTCACATATTCTTTTAGCTTTCAGTCAAGTTAAGTCAAATAATAACTAAATGAGTCCTTGTACATATTTGTTTTGGTCACATATTTAGCTTCACCTCGATCAAATGTTTCACCTCGATCAAATGTTTCACCTCGATCAAATGTTTCACCTCGATCAAATGTTTCACCTCGATCAAATGTTTCACTTCGATCAAATGTTTCACCTCGATCAAATGTTTCACCTCGATCAATTGTTTCACCTCGATCAAATGTTTCACCTCGATCAAATGTTTCACCTCGATCAAATGTTTCACCCCGGTCAAATACTTGTACTATTAGAAACACGATACAATATACTTGCATCATTTAATTAACCATCCTCAAATATTTTACACGGGTTAAATTTATATCTTACTTCAAATACCATCTTAGCCTGAGTAAAATAACGCTATCAGGTTTGTTAAAATGTTTACTTAGCTTCGTCAATTGATGTGTAGTGCAGTCTTAATTATGTGCCTGCAGCTGAATTGAACGCCTTTGGGTTTTCAGATTGATGAAATGAAGATGTTATAGTTGGAGAGCAGCCAACGTCTGGAAGCATTGCGTATTATTTAAACAGACGATTTAAATTTGACTGTATACAAAAAAAAGATCATTTTGAAAAGATTTCAACATTTTTTTAATGCATCTTACCAACAGATGCATTCAGAGAAAGACGTAAATGATAACCGGGGGCGTCATCTAGTGCTGTTGGAAATAAGAGACATTATAAGAAGAGTCGTTAAGTTGTGAATTTCAAATAAGACAAATCTTTGCCTCTGAAGAGATTAAGTCGTCGCTTTGAAGTGGCCCAAACAGCTTTAGTATTGTAACGTCATGCACAGAAGTATTCTTCAGCAGCCACTTATCAGATGCTCATAGACGCGTGTCATCCGGGGCAGCCCGCACTCCAGTGTGTACTAGTGACGCCACTGCCCGGGGCAGCCCACACTCCAGTGTGTACTAGTGACGCCACTGCCCGGGGAAGCCCGCACTCCAGTGTGTACTAGTGACGCCACTGCCCGGGACAGTCCGCACTCCAGTGTGTACTAGTGACGCCACTGCCCGGGACAGCCCGCACTCCCGCACTCCAGTGTGTACTAGTGACGCCACTGCCCGGGACAGCCCGCACTCCAGTGTGTACTAGTGACGCCACTGCCCGGGGCAGCCCGCACTCCAGTGTGTTCTAGTGACGCCACTGCCCGGGGCAGCCCGCACTCCAGTGTGTACTAGTGACGCCACTGCCCGGGACAGCCCGCACTCCAGTGTGTACTAGTGACGCCACTGCCCGGGGCAGCCCTCACTACGGTGTGCTCTAGTGACGCCACTGCCCGGGGCAGCCCGCACTACGGTGTGCTCTAGTGACGCCACTGCCCGGGGCAGCCCGCACTCCAGTGTGTTCTAGTGACGCCACTGCCCGGGGCAGCCCACACTACGGTGTGCTCTAGTGACGCCACTGCCCGGGGAAGCCCGCACTACGGTGTGTTCTAGTGACGCCACTGCCCGGGGCAGCCCGCACTACGGTGTGCTCTAGTGACGCCACTGCCCGGGGCAGCCCGCACTACGGTGTGCTCTAGTGACGCCACTGCCCGGGGCAGCCCGCACTACGGCGTGCTCTAGTGACGCCACTGCCCGGGGCAGCCCGCACTACGGTGTGCTCTAGTGACGCCACTGCCCGGGGCAGCCCGCACTACGGTGTGCTCTAGTGACGCCACTGCCCGGGGCAGCCCGAACTACGGTGTGTTCTAGTGACGCCAAACGCGTGTAATTATAATTTTTTTTTTAGTCTCTTCTTCTATTTCGTATGTTTAGTTAACTGATGTGCTCGTAATCTAAATGAATGTGAATGTATTACTTAGACAATTTTATATATCCTATGGAGAGAAAAAAAGGTTCCCAGTTCCTTTTTTGGGCACAGTGCCCAAGTTGAATTTAATAAATAAGTAAATAATGTATTTGATTTCGTTTGATCAGTAAGATCCCTTTAAGTCACCCCATCGAGCACATTTAAAATTCTTACTCATCTTTTCTTTTAATGGATAGTAGTGTGGTGTTAGAAACAAATAGACATGTCATTATGCAAAATGAACCAACTACTGATATACAACAAGTCCTGCAATCAGGGTAGTGAACACAGATTAATTATTTGAGTTAATGTCTTTAGGCTATTTTGTTTTGTTTTGGTTTTTTTTAGGTGAAGAGTTCTGGCTTAGTTGGAAAAGTCGATTTATAATTTGTAAAAATATTTCTATTTATTTAATTTTGGGTAGGGCTGGATTTGGGAAGAAAAAAAACTACGTTTTTTGCAACTATATTAAGTAGTCCAGATAAGTTAAATTTCTATTTCTAAAAAACCCAACTCAACCGTGACCTGGCTCTAAAGAGCACGACACAAGCCAATGAATGAAAGATGATAACAAAAGTTAAGCATATAAAGTTATTATAAAATACAAGATGACCCACGGCGTAGCATACGCCGCAGACGTGCTCATCATAGATAGTGCAAAAAACGTGGGGGGGGGGGGTTGAGAGAACGGACAAAAACAGCGGCACGAAGTAATGAAAAAAATTGAGTAAACGTGGAGACATGTGCACAGGGGTTGTTGTTACCTGCCCCCACCCTTTACTACCATCCCATTCCAACCATTCCAACCATAAACTGTGATTTTCCGACTATAGGGTTAGCCATGTTCGCAAAAAATGGGGAAAATGACAGGCCGATAAAACAATTAGTTCTGTTATAAAATTATTCCATCTCGGGTTTGAACCCAGGATTTTCCGCGTGTAAGGGCGGACGTGATTGATATTCTGTGAAGGAACAACACAAGTGAACGCGAGGAACATTGTTGCCAACCCCCCTCCCCGCCCACACACACACATTTTTTTCTATTCATCCCACTCCGCTTGCCCACTGTAATTTTTCGTCCCCAGCGGGGGTCATTCCTCATGCTCATTTGCACATGGTCGTTTACGTGAATCATATATAAAGATAAGTGGTTATATTGTGCGATTCGCCATGCCTTGGGCTGCGGCTGAACGTACAAAAACTGTTCAAAATATACATGCAATACAATAAATTCAATAAATATTTAAACAAAACAATATGATAATAAGGGTGGCACACATACGCTACGTTTACCAGTCAAAGAAATGTAAATAAATTTTGGGACAGGGTGGGATAACATAGCTGCAGGTGTTGGAGAAAACAATGAATACACCACTGGTTAAAAAAAATGTAGGAGAGTTAGGAAGCATAGCTGGTTACTGTTGGGCAATATGGCTGGTAAACTAGTTGGAGAGTTACAAAGCATAACTGGCTTCAGTTGGCCAACATAGCTGGTAAAAATAGTGGGAGAGTTATGAAGTATACCTGGCTACAGTGCATGCGGCAATATGGCTGGTAAACTAGTTGGAGAGTTACGAAGCATAGCTTGGTTGCAGTTGGGTAACATAGCTGGTAAAATAGTGGGAGAGTTATGAAGTTGGGCAATTTTGGCTGATAAAAATGTTAACAAAATAAATTGAATTTTCCTTGAAAAGTTTACTTTGTTTTAATTTGTTTACTATGAAAAGTATGCATTATATTTTTAAAATCTTTTTAAAAAACTATATTTTTAGTTCTGGTCATTTAAATAAGGGGGTTAAAAGGGGGAGGGGGGTTGTCGGTTTATGATGAGACACTCCAAGCTCTACACCAAATCCCTGTTATTATGACACTTACATATAAATAAAGTATCGAACTGTATTTTAATCAACATGATAAATTAACAGGTATCGAATTGTATTTTAATCAACATGGTAAATTAACAGGTATCGAATTGTATTTTAATCAACATGGTAAATTAACAGGAATCGAATTGTATTTTAATCAACATGGTAAATTAACAGGTATCGAATTGTATTTTAATCAACATGTTAAATGAACAGTAACCTATTTCCATCCACAACTTTTTTTTTTCCTCCCCAAAGTTGATTCCTGAGAATTTGAAGCAAGATGCTCTGATACCTCTAACGTGTGCCAACTTTCACACAACTCAGGTGGAAAGAAGGGGAGCTCACTCTGTTCTATTTTTAGAAACGCAACTGACGTCTCGAATGGGAAAAAGCTGCGCAAAGTTGCCTGAATCTAGGAACGTCCATGCTCGAGAATCTGGAGTCCCACCGTTCCACAAGTGCCACCTACCTGAGTTGAGTTCTAACAAACAAATACAGAGGATAGTTTGTGGGTGAGCAGCGTTGTTGAGGTATTTCTTCTGAGGACTTGAGGGAAAAGGGGGTCAAAGTTCAAGGGGGATAACTCACGTGTCCACTCGGTTGTGAGGACCGAACGAATCCATCATGAACCGTGGGATATTTTCCTGCTGTGTACTGGTCATCCTTGGACATATACACCTCGCTCAGGTAAAACCTTGCTCTTTATTTAATACAACCCCCTCCACTTTTTGGTTTTAGTGTTTTGATTTTTTTTAAAATTAATATTTTTTTAACAAGGATAATTTTTAAGAACATAATTTCTGTGTTTCCAGTATGGTTGTATGTTGCAAATATTTCACTTTATGTGCGCCGCCAAGTTGTTACCGTGTGTTACAGTCAACGAAATACAGATTTTGTGCTGGCAACATTTTAATGAATGTGTGTTATCTCTAACTGAGTATATCTGTGTTATAGATTTGCCCGTGAACATGTGTTGTTAGCTTGGTATTGAATATGTCGTGTTATAGAATGTTTGTTATCTGATGATTGTTACTGAATGTTTGTTATCTGATGATTGTTACTGAATGTTTGTTACCTGATGATTGTTACTGAATGTTTGTTATCTGATGATTGTTACTGAATGTTTGTTATCCAATGATTGTTACTGAATGTTTGTTATCTGATGATTGTTACTGAATGTTTGTTACCTGATGATTGTTACTGAATTTTTGTTACCTGATGATTGTTACTGAATGTTTGTTACCTGATGATTGTTACTGAATGTTTGTTACCTGATGATTGTTACTGAATGTTTGTTATCAATCTGCTAATGAAGCACCGTAAACGCAGGTTTTTAAAATGTTTTCCTGTTTTCTCTTAGTCCATTTTTTCTTATGTATTACTCGTGTGTGCAAGTTCAAATAAACTTATATTCATCGGTATAGCAGAAATAAAATTTAAAAACCATAACACATGAAATACTTACGTAAATACCAATTATTTAATTGATGATTTATTAATATTTCTTATTTCCCCAAGGTGTAGATCTAATTAGCGCCCTGTGTACGTTCATCTAGTAGAAATAAGACTTCTGGCATTTCAGCTCTTTATTTACATAAATAATCGCTAGACTCGAATAAACAATTTCCATCAGAATCATCTTCTATGCCTCAGATCATCTGCGTGAGTCATAAGCCAGCTGGAACATCAAATCATAGACCTGAAACATGATCATCTTCAATGATTATCTAGTTTTGAACATTATCTATAGAGGTACATAGTCACCAGCCATGTTTACCTCAAACATAAGCCAGCTAGAACATCAAATCATAGACCTGAAACATTATTATTATCAATGATTATCCACTTGAAACATGGGTGACTTGAACATTTATCTACAGAGGTACATAAACACCAGCCATGTTAACCTCAAACATAAGCCAGCTAGAACATCAAATCATAGACCTGAAACAATATTATTATCAATGGTTATCCACTTGAAACATGGGTGACTTGAACCATTATCTACAGAGGTACATAAACACCAGCAATGTTAACCTCAAACATTAACCAGCTAAATACCCGAACACTCGCTACCTGCATGTGACAGTGACATAATAAGGTGCAAGAACATTATCAACTTGATACTCAGCTACCCCAAACATTAGTTTACTGATACAAAACGTTACTTGAGACGTAAACTACCTGCTATCTCAATAATGACAGAGTAATTTTTTTCTTCTCTTACCACTTTCTCCAGGCCGCTAACAATTTGTCAGATCTGGTATTTTAAATTATTATTTTAAATTTAAATTAGGTCTGCGGAAATTAGCGATTAATTTCTCTATTATTCGTTAAAATTTTTATCTATTAAATATCGAATAAAAGAATTTTAATCCATAATAATTCGATTAAAATTTAACAAAATATTTATAATATTTTTCTTCTTGAATTTATGTAAACAAATAATTGAAACAATATAATAGCCCAGATCACAAGATATGTATCGAAAGGGAAAAATAGTACCACAGTCCATAGCATTTTAAAAAGTTCAAAATATTATGTTTCTAGATTATGAGACAAGCGAAATAACTCAATTTTTAAAAAATGTCAAGTACCTGTTTTTGTTACTATTCTTGAAATTTTTTTGGTTTAATCGAATTTAAAGATTAATTCGTGAAATTAATCGTTAATTTTTCAAAAGTTAACGATTAAATTTAAACTAATCGTTACCAGCCCTATTTTAAATTGATATATTTTGCACTTTTAACTTCAAACGTTGGTTCAGTAAAACTTATCAAAATATACATGCATAAATCATGGAAATAAATCTGTTTCACATCCTTCCTCACTACCCTTTATTCCAATGTATTGCCCTTTAGCACTGGGGTTTTAGCGGCAATAGTCGGTGGATAACCCCCCGGTCCCCCGTCACTTGAAATAACCAACTCAATAGTCAACCCAAATAACCAACTCAACCCAAATAACCAACTCAACCCAAATAATCAACTCAACCCAAATAACCAACTCAATACTCAACCCAAATAACCAACTCAACCCAAATAACCAACTCAATACTCAACCCAAATAACCAACTCAACCCAAATAACCAACTCAAACCAAATAACCAACTCAAACCAAATAACTAACTCAACCCAAATAACCAACGCAACCCCAAGTATTAAAAAAACAAACCAATTAAAGTATTTCCCACTAAAACCTTAAAGTGAATGTCAAGAAATAAGAACTTACGGAGCCTTTCCAAACTATCATGACGACACACTGAGAGTCATCCATCACATTTACTAGAATCGAGCTTCTCTCTCTCTCTCTCTCTCAGGTGAGACTGACGAACAGACTGACTGACCATTTGAGAAAAAAAAGAACAGCCATTACCCCTAGCACTCCTGCCTCAACACTCACCCCNNNCCCCCCCCCCCCCCCCCCCTGCCACACTTTAAAAAAAAATCTCCCTAAAATTGTTTAAGCTGCTATCCTGAATTAAAAAGAGAAACAGTCTAGTGTGTGACCCCACGAATACGTTATTTCTCTCTTGGTGTTTGAACAGTATCTTTACTGTCACGGAAGTTAAGGAGAGTGTAACTTTATTTCTTGCAAGGTTTGAAAGCGTATCTTTAAACTCTGTTATTTGAAAAAGACGTTGGAGGAAAGAAATCACTATAACAAAAACATGTTCCCTTCGTGAAGAGTGCAGGGGTCTCCAAACTACGGCACACGGGCCAGATGCGGCTCGCGAAGCCCTCTCATCCGGCCCCTTGAGACCTTTAAATCTTTTTTTTTTTTAAAAACGATACTATTTTTACCTTCTACTACTTCATTCTTCTAGGGTGTAACCACCCCCGAAACTACTGATTGACTATTAATGCGGCCCTCCGGCAGAAAAGTCTGGAGACCCCTGGTGGAGAGGGAGGGGATCACTATAACAAAAAACATGTTCCCTTCGTGTCATCATTGAAACTATCCTCCATTAGGGAGGAGGAATTGTTTACGATTAGACCACAAAGCTCAAGTGAGCAGAGTAAAGCATGGGGATTATAAACAAATGAGCATTGCATCAAATGAAACTGGTCTCAGGTAAACGGAAAGAATCGTTTCTGTTATTATTGAAACATGCTACTACTTACCTTAAACATTGCCCCGATAGCTTCTCTAAATCACCTGGGTTAATTGTATGTTTGTGGACTAAATATTATTTGCTAACATCAGCACGTGACGAGTACGAGGCACGTGACTCACTAAAATTTTTAGCGCATTTTCGAGAAGTCGAATGCGCTATTGCACCCGTTTTGTCCGTCCGTCCGTCATCACCCTTGATCTCAGCATCCATAAGTCCTAGACCCATGAGGTATATATGTTTTTTGTATGTCCTTACCTGTCATTTGTGCATCAACACTCAGTTACTCGATCCGTTAAAAAAACCTGTTAAAACTACCAAAAAATATTTCGAATCGAGAGGTAACACTAGCGCAGGGAACGGCCGCCATTGCCGGAAGTCGAATTTATACACATTCAAGCATTAAAGAGTGGTGCGAAAGGGTGCAAAAGAATTAGTTTTTTTTTTTTAGTTAACGTCATTAGAATATGTGTAAAAGTTTAGAGAGTTTTACGTCATCATTTGTGGTGACTTGTAGTTAGATTAAAGAGAAAATATTTTTTTTTTAAATGTAAAGAAATGACTTTTAAATTAAAAAAAATGTCAGGTATATTCATTACACAAGAAAATTCATAAAAATATGTCTAAAATCTAAACACAATTACTGATAACTACATAATTCTGATATCTAACATAAGTACTGATACATAATACGAAAATGCGCTAACACGTCCTGAATTCCAATAGGGACCAGGCTTAACATGATTTTTTATCAAGGCCTCTAATTCTAAATTTAAAATATTGATTTATATAAGTGTGTGTGGGGGGGGGGCCGTGGGTTGTAGCACCTGGTGCACTTGGTGTTCAGCGTTATTGACCAACTAAATCACCGTGCAAAACACTTACATTTTCCCATCATTCGCCCCACAACCCCCCCCCCCCCGCCCTTTCCTTTGTTCATTCATTATCGCTCTTTTCTTGCCATGTTGAGTTCCGTATTTCTTGTTATTGTCACTACAGGAGACCAATGACTTACACTGTAGGCGGTACCCGGCAGATGCCCGGACACACGAGGAACCATTACATTTTTTCTTTGATGTCGTTAACATGTGTATGACTAATACATACAAAGTGGGCGGGGGGGGGGAGGAGCTGCCATCAGGTAGAGAGAAATGTGTAAAACAATCTTGGTAAACTGCGTCTAAAATACATTTCAGATACAGCGTCTTAGATACATTTCAGATACAGCGTTTAGATACATTTCAGATACATCGTCTTAGATACAGCGTCTTAGATACATTTCAGATACAGCGTCTTAGATACAGCGTCTTAGATACAGCGTCTTAGATACATTTCAGATACATCGTCTTAGATACAGCGTCTTAGATAGATTTCAGATACAGCGTCTTAGATACATTTCAGATACATCGTCTTAGATACAGCGTCTTAGATACATTTCAGATACATCGTCTTAGATACAATGTCTTAGATAAATTTCAGATACAGCGTCTTAGATACATTTCAGATACATCGTCTCAGATACAGCGTCTTAGATACATTTCAGATACAGCGTCTTAGATACAGCGTCTCAGATACATTTCAGATACAGCGTCTCAGATACAGCATCTTAGATACATTTCAGATACAGCGTCTCAGATACAGCGTCTTAGATACATTTCAGATACAGCGTCTTAGACACATTTCAGATACAGCGTCTCAGATACATTTCAGATACAGCGTCTCAGATACAGCGTCTTAGATACAGCGTCTCAGATACATTTCAGATACAGCGTCTCAGATACAGCGTCTTAGATACATTTCAGATACAGCGTCATAGATACAGCGTCTCAGATACATTTCAGATACAGCGTCTCAGATACAGCGTCTTAGATACAGCGTCTTAGATACATTTCAGATACAGCGTCTTAGATACAGCGTCTCAGATACATTTCAGATACAGCGTCTTAGATACATTTCAGATACAGCGTCTCAGATACAGCGTCTTAGATACAGCGTCTCAGATACATTTCAGATACAGCGTCTCAGATACAACGTCTTAGATACAGCGTCTTAGATACATTTCAGATACATCGTCTTAGATACAATGTCTTAGATAAATTTCAGATACAGCGTCTTAGATACATTTCAGATACATCGTCTTAGATACAGCGTCTTAGATACATTTCAGATACATCGTCTTAGATACAGCGTCTCAGATACAGCGTCTTAGATACAGCGTCTCAGATACAGCGTCTTAGATACAGCGTCTCAGATACAGCGTCTTAGATACTTTTCAGATACAGCGTCTCAGATACAGCGTCTTAGATACAGCGTCTCAGATACATTTCAGATACAGCGTCTCAGATACATTTCAGATACAGCGTCTCAGATACATTTCAGATACAGCGTCTTAGATACAGCGTCTTAGATACAGCGTCTCAGATACATTTCAGATACAGCGTCTTAGATTCAGCGTCTCAGATACATTTCAGATACAGCGTCTCAGATACATTTCAGATACAGCGTCTTAGATACAGCGTCTTAGATACAGCGTCTCAGATACATTTCAGATACAGCGTCTCAGATACATTTCAGATACAGCGTCTCAGATACATTTCAGATAAAGCGTCTCAGATACATTTCAGATACAGCGTCTCAGATACATTTCAGATACAGCGTCTCAGATACAGCGTCTTAGATACAGCGTCTCAGATACATTTCAGATACAGCGTCTTAGATACAGCGTCTCAGATACAGCGTCTTAGATACAGCGTCTCAGATACATTTCAGATACAGCGTCTTAGATACATTTCAAATACAGCGACTCAGATTAATATTTCAACTACAAAGTAGTAGCTGCAATATTTCAGATACAGCGTCTCTGATGTCATATTTCAACTGTAATATTTTCAAGTTGGAGCTGCAACATTTTAGTAATGTTTTAGTAATGACGTGTCAAATATGATATTTCAATTAGGTTTTAACTTTTATTTTTTGCTTTTAATCTTTTCATAATCCCTTTTTTTAAAATCGTTTCTTCTTATTTTCCAGCAATAGCCGTCGGTACGTTTGTTTTTCTTTTTTGTTTTATTTTAATTCATGATTTGCCATTCCTTAACTGTGCACATTTCCTTTTCATAACATCTAATCTATGATAAATAATTTTAAAATGCGCTCAAATTGTTCAGTGAAAATATAACTGAAATAAGTGATGAAAACCAAGATGTATAAAGAAATAAAATATTCCGCACATTCACTAAATTTAAATGCGCACACTTTGTCATAAATATCATGTGCACTCGGCATCATATACACATGATAACTCAGTCCTAATCATGATACATACCCATGCAGTCTTACAAAAGATATACAACCCCACCCCAATTTTACACCTGATACACCCAATGTCATACACCTGATACACCCGATGTCATACACCTGATACACCCGATGTCATACACCTGAT
>MUZC01004282.1:420617-440777 GCA_002072015.1 Radix auricularia | reverse complement strand
TTTTTTGGGCGCCTACGGCGCCAACCTTTTTTTTAAAGACCAACTAACTTGTCCTTTTTTGATAAATACGAATTATTAAACTTTATGAAATGTACGCAAAGTATTTATTTAATAATAATAATAGGGGTTGTATTTTGCGCACCGTATTTTGCGCACCGATGCACACCAAACAATGACGTCATCCTATTAAATATTTTTACAGTGCTCATCAAAACACGATTTTTCAACTAAACTAACTGCTGTAGACTGTGGTACATCTCTTGAGCGTTACGTTACAAACATACCCACACCACTGGGCTATTATATATATAATGATATTCATATTCTTATTTTTTACTGCGCGTTTATAATAAACACCTTCGTAACTGGTTTATCAGCCATTTAGACAAAGCCCTGTAAAACACGGTTCATTTGAGTCAAGATTGGATAAAAAAAAATTGTTCCCAAACTACCGCGTCTTGACGAGACCCGACTGTACATTAGTGTACATCTGAGCAATAGGGGCACACACATTAATGAATACATGTTATTCATTAAAACATATTATTCCCCAACTACAGCGTCTTAACGGGACCCGACTGTACATCTGAGCCATAGGAAGACACACGAAAATAAATACATGTTATTCATCAAAACATATACATATAGACACGTGAGCCATAATAACACCCACATAGATACAGAGATGAGGTACATAAATATGCAAGGGAAGTATCTGGCGCGTGCTGTAGATCTATTGAAAAGTTGATCCCTTACAGACCAGGAGGGTCTATGGGGGCAAGTGAAGTAGCGTTCACAAGTTTCATTGACCACCCCAGGGGCCTTGCCAGTAGCACGGCTCGAACCCTGTAGATCTATGACTTCTAAATTTGCTTGTCGAGTATTGAACTCAAATTCCCAAATCTTTCAGTCAAGTGTGTTCCTGAGTCGAATTTTAGTGCATTTCATAAGGTTTGAGTAACAATATAAAGTTTGACTAAGTTTTGACTCAACAAAGAGGACAAAAAAAGATGTGCTTAAATTAACTTTCATTATAATGCATTCCTCAGACCATTGAAGACTTGTCAAGACAGAAGGACGTCGGGTTTGGAATTATCACAGGGGGGACAACCCAGGAATATATTGAAGGAGCTCAGGTAGTAACACTTGTTTGACGGGAAAAAAAACCCACATCAATTGGTTAAAATAACCGCCCTTCCTTCGTCACTAAAATCAAGACACTTGTTCAGTGGAATTTATTAGTGCATGTATTCAGTAAGGAACTCTTTAGCACTGAGCATGTCTGACAATCTGTTCATAACTTATATTCCCTTGCACTTACACTCAGATGTTCTTATCTCAACATACCATCAGGTTATTATTCCATTCGCTCAGATAATCTTCCAATACACTCAGGTTATCTTATTTTCCCATACGCTAAGATTATCATATCTTCCAATATCTTTAAAAGATCTGATATTCAAGAATCTTATGTTCTCTCTCCCCAGATTCCGTACATCAGGAAGGCTTGGTCTACAATACGACACCATAAAAATTTTGTGAACTCTCTTGAGTCCGGCATTGAGCGT
The DNA here is from genome assembly GCA_002072015.1 of Radix auricularia. Classification (NCBI taxonomy): domain Eukaryota; kingdom Metazoa; phylum Mollusca; class Gastropoda; family Lymnaeidae; genus Radix; species Radix auricularia. The sequence goes on along the minus strand of MUZC01004282.1, from coordinate 439,209 downwards.
GTGAGAACCTCCCCCAAACCGTTTGCCCTGATAGCTGAGTCGGCGATGGCCAAGTACTACACCAAACAGAAACCGTGTGATATCTACATGGTGGGAGACTTCTCGACCATAGGTCAGCCTCTTTTTACCAGCTGGTCAAATCTTTGGGTACTATTGAATGGTTAATCATTCTTTGGCTACTGTTGACTGGTTCATCCTTGGGTACAGTTGGCTGGTTCATCTTTGGGTACAGTTGGCTGGTTCATCTTTCGGTACAGTTGGCTGGTTCATCTTTGGGTACAGTTGGCTGGTTCATCTTTGGGTACAGTTGGCTGGTTCATCTTTGGGTACAAGTTGGCTGGTTCATCTTTGGGTACAGTTGGCTGGTTCATCTTTGGGTACAGTTGGCTGGTTCATCTTTGGGTACAGTTGGCTGGTTAAATCTTTGGGTACAGTTGGCTGGTTCATCTTTGAGTACAGTTCGCTGGCTCATCTTTGGGTACAGTTGGCTGGTTCATCTTTGGCTACTATTGACCGGTTAATTCTTAGCCCATTTCCTGCTTCACCCACCAGTGGAGATGTCTAGTTAATCCAAAAGTTAGACTAGTTGGTTCATCATTAAAGAGACCAATTGGTTGATCTAATTATTAAGCTGGATTGTTCATCATTGTACATTTAACTTTTCCATCAAATTTACTTGGACTGACATGGTGTGTAATGCCTTGATGTTTCCTGTCTACAGGTTCTTATGCCATGGCCCTGCCTATCAACTCCAGTCTCAGGAGCAGTATCGACATCACACTTCTCAAACTCCGAGAGTCTGGTGAGCTGAGGATACTTGAAGACAAGTGGTTCTCTGGAGAGTGTACAGCATTTCTAATGGAGGCCAATAAAAACAGCAAACTTGAGATTACTCCATTCTATACAGTAAGCATAACAAACTTGAGAATTTATCCATTCTATACAGTAAGCGTAACAAACTTGATATTTTACCCATTCTATACAGTAAGCATAACAAACTTGAGATTTTACCCATTTCATACAGTTAGCATACAAAGCTTGAGATTTCTATTTTATATTTGGTACCATAAGTCAGTGCTTTGTGTCTTAAATCAATAAATTCAATGACATACATCCCTGTCAGTCAAATTTTAGTCATTTTCAGCTTAGTTGGGATCAATAAGTGTCTCAAACTGAGATTCAAAATGTGAACCACAGATGTTACGTCATCTGTGGAGGTCACTAGGGGAACACTGGTCATCAAGAGTTTTATTGACATCAGGGAGCAGGTAAACATGCAGTTTCACCTCTTGTCTTATCTGTACAGATGCTCCCATACAGAAGAAAATTGCGTCCACAGGCCATGCCATGCCGGTCTGTTGGCAAGTGATGCAGCATTCACAGGCCACAGCTATGAGGGTTCCACGCATTACCCAGCCACCTTTTTTCTCTAACTAGTGTTAGGTACCCATTTGGAACTGGGTGAACTCAGGGACGTCCTAGGCCCTGGGAACAAATCATTTCCTTTACATGGTTTCAAACACATGACCATCGGTACACCAGCCGAGTGCGCATGCCACTCGACCAGTGCTTCAAATGGATTCAAGGATGTGGTAAAAATTGAAAAGCTAGATTTGACAAGTAGTAGGTCCCTTCAGTGTAGCTGAGGCCACATATGGCTTACTGCTCATAGAAGGTTTCATTGTCACCACTCACATACACTGAAACTATTTATCTTTATTTCAGGTTGACCTTGGCTCATTTTCTGGGGCCCTGATAATCCTGGGCCTAGGCCTAGTAGTGGGAAGTCTAACTGCAGTCCTGGAGACTTGCGTCTTTAAATGTGCTGAAGTGGTCAGTGAAATAGAATTCATTCAATAATGTAGCAATTATTTTGTTTGATTCTAGGGCTGCAGCTTATTGATGCAACAAAATATCCATTACTGTGTAAGGCTAACATGTCAAATAAATATTTACACAATCCTAAAATTAGAGGTTGGCCCAATCACTTTGGAGACCTACTGCCTTTTTCTTATTAATATGGGGTTTATTTTTAAGGTCCCTTCATGGTAACGCTAATAAATTTTCCTCATCATAAATTGTATTTGCTTGAATTCGCAGGGAGACAAGGACACTGACGAGGAGAAACAGAAACTAGATGAAGTAAGTCCAGATAAGCCACACCCACTGACCACTGAGCTGGAGCCAATCACTGACGTATGATGACGTTGGACATTTAGTATTGGTGTACTCGGGTCTTTGAGATCTCAGCAGTTCTGAGGCCTGATCTACGTACTACAAACTCGTAAGGCACTCTAAGGACAGTTTAGGACAGAGCTTTATCCTATCTTGAGTTTGTTCTTTGTACTACAAAGAATCTTTATGAATATTTTGGAAGGTGAGCTCAAGCCTGTCTAGAGTTTGTTCAATGGCCTGTATTATAAATCACCCAATGGTTAAAGGACATTATTAATCTGTATCCTATCAAAATTTTCTTTCTGTCAACTTCCAAAAATTTTTTTTTAAATTTTAAGTAACTTGGAATATTTTAATGTGGTGAGCTTTATACTCTTCTACCAACAGTTTGAGAACTGCTCATTGTAAAGATTCTCACAAATAAATTCTGTATTTTGGTTAAGTAATGAGACCTTATAATGTTGGAATATGAAAACCTGTAATAATATTTTCATTAAGTTTTGAATTTTGTCATGAAGTTGAGGGAAATATTTTAGGGTGTGTGTGTGTGTGTAATATTTGGGGAAATGAGTCATACTTATTGATTTCTGATTTCCCATTTATTTAACCTCTGTAGAATCCTTTTATGGAATTATATCTTTAAATTTATGGCTGATGCCATTGTGACTATTTGTGAGTGATTATCTGATTAGTTGTAGAATTTTTCAAGTCGGACATGCGACTTTCACTTGAATTGTGTGCATTTTTCCAGTGTTAAATGTGAGCTTTGGAATAAATTCCATTTCATTACTCTGATTATAATGGCACTGATGTTAATTTTCATAACATGTTTTGTCACCACAGTTCAAACTATTGATTCAAAAGGTGCTTCAAAAAATAATTAAACGGAGAGTTTGCTATGCTCAATCTATCAATATTTGTGTTATTTTCCCATTACGTCTAATGTTATGTTATTATATCATAATTATTTCATGTGTTAAGTTATAAGTAACTTAATGTTTGTGTTATTTGAACTAATATAATATTGGCTCTCTTGTGGTTACTATGCTATTTGAAGTGACTTAAATCTAGTTAATGTATGAGTGAATAAAAAATAGCTCCAATTTTTGTGTACATTTAAACAATTTCAAAAACTTTTATTTTAAATTTCTATTTAAAAAGTATGCAGTTTTTTAAACAAAAAAAAATCTCTTATTTTGAAATTCTCAAGTCTAAAGTCTGCTTCAGATTTTAATGATTCAATATGTAATTAATAAGTCTTTATGGTAAAATAATTATTTCTTCAGTACAATTCAAATTGAATCTTGTGTTTAACTGAGGGAACAGATTTAATAATACATCTTTGACTTCTTTTAGAATTCTCTTATTCACAGTAATAAAAAACATAAACCAAAACACTTAGAGGGACTAAAATTTTAAAGGTGAAATTGACCATGTATACGTTTTTTAAAAAATTTATCTATGTAAATATGACTTGAATGTGTCCCTCTTGTTTACCTGTTCTTCGTAACCCAGGAAAGTAGAAAATGTCTTTGCATATTCTGCATGTAAAACGTTCGTTGCAACACATGTGGAATAATTCAGCCAAAACCTGATTGTACTCATGCGAACAATGAACATTGTGTATTGCATTTCACTTTTAATGCTTATTAGAGCAAACAAATTGTATCAAGATAGAAACGAGCAATAGAGATTTAGTCAAACTAATATGAGTGACTTCTCTTTCAGTTTAATTACCTTTATAAATAATAAATCCATTTTATAGGGATTTTTTGTTGCTTTTTGTGTTCTTTGGTGCTCTTTTGTCATAAAAAATATTTGTATTTGTTTATCGTTTATATAACAACATAAAGGTCCATTAGCAGTTGAGAATAATGAATTTCTCTTTCACAAAGTTAATAATTTATTAATTCCAAGCACTAAAAATTACTTCTCAACTGTCTTTAATTGGATGTTGTCAGAAAAACGCTCTTGCTAATTTCTGATGGGTCAAAAAATAATTTTACCGTTCAATTTAAACCCCTGATGTAGCAAAGTTTCATATGTCCTGTTTTATTGACCAGTTGGGAAAATCTAAATTGGTAATAAATTGTTTTTTTTTAAAAACAAATTAATGGAACTAAAGCTGAGTAAAAATTTTAATATTTCTTTTTCATTTTTTCATGTCTAAAATCAAAGTAACTTTTGAGTTTTAGGGAAGGCCATCACCCTCCGAGTAAAAAAACAGCTTGAATTGAAACAACTGAATCCGGAAACATGTTTTATCAGAATTCTCACCCTTCTCCTTTATATAACAGCACTGCAAGTAACATAATTTTTTCGCTTTTGGTATTATGATTGAAGTTTGTAATAGGCTGACTAAACTGAAAATATAATCTTGAATAGTCAAACTTAAAACTCTAAACTTAACATCATGTGTCAAGTAAGGTAAATTTTTAGTGATATTTCCCTACGGTCAATAAAATGCCTATTAAAGATTAGAAAGTCATCTAAGGTAAATTACTAATATATATAATATACTCCTTGATTAAACTAATTATTGAGATTAACCAGAATACAGAATGAAATTGTATGTTAATGAGAAGCATAACTTGGTTTTCCGCGGGCTTGGCTAATTAATTTTCTGCGCCTTTGAGAATAATTTAGGGAAAATACTAAATTATACAGAATAAACTGATTATTGAAGAATTAGCCCTCGGCCCCCTTGGCAACTGCCCCGATGTCAATTTGTTGTTAAGCCTCCAATGTTAATTATGACAATAAAATATCCTTACAAGAACTAATCATTGAGTCATTTTTTTCCCCTCCAATATTAACACATAAACAATGAAACCTGAATTGTGGTCAATATTAATATTATCACATATTTTTTATAGCTTTATTGCATTAATTTTTAAAGAAGATTTCTAAAACCCCTGCGCAAATGGCTTTGAGATTTTTAGAAAATAACAAGATAGGTGATATTTTTTTACAATTAGAAAATATTAATATCATGTTTTTTTCGAGTCATACAGTGTTTCGGACAAGTCTCGTTCTTAGTGAGCTTTGTGTACTTTAAGTTATACTATTTTCAGAGTTTTTGGGATTTTTTTTTCACAACTGGAAGAAAAATTGAAATTTAATTTAAATTATATTTTTTAATACTACTTTTAAGAATTTTTATTTCATGTTTAAATGACTTTACACAATTAGAGAGCTATAACAAGCTATTTATATCTATTTCATGGTATAATGTTTTTTTATTAATGTAATTGAAAATACCAGTGGGCACAACAATAAACTTTATTACATGCACCGAAATTCAACAGCGCCCATCATACAACTACATCAATCACTAAGATCACACATATAATTACATGAAAAAGAAAGGATATGATCAGATGTGACTTTCTTACACGCATTCTGCATTATTTCAACAGCAAATTTGTTCTATCTGGTATGTTATGTTCTACAGTTTTGTTCTCAGTATCTTGTCTTGTCCCACTTTCTCAGGGATCTTTATTCTATGGTCTGGCCAATTCTTTTGTTGATCATGTGACCATGAAAGTACATGACAACAACTGAATTATAAAGAGAAAAAAACATTATTTAAACATTAGAAGAGGTTCTCTTCAGAAAATTCATATTACGTATATGAATTTTGCATAATTTTATTACCTTCTTCCCAAGAAATTATCAATATTATTTAAGATAAGTATACACACATTTAACAAAAGACTTAAGAGAATTGATTTATTATCAGACTTTAACAACCTACAACCTAAATCCAGAATAGTTGGTCATCATGATGTGATGTTAGGGGAATCCCTCGTTTTCACATTACACAGTGTCTTAATTCTTTGTAAAGACTTTTAAATCAACACTGGCAATTATATTCTCATTGTCTTTTATGTAAACACTGATAGTAGTAATATTAACACTGGCTTTAATGTCAACCCTTGACCATTTTGTCAACAGAAACAGATATGTTAACATTATTTTTTAGATTACCACTGACTTAATGTGCAATGATGTGACATAATTAAGACCCTACACCATTTTGGTGCATGTTTTAATCAAACTGTAAATGCTTAAGGGTTGCCCCTTACTTTGGGGAACATATATAAGGGCTGGCTCAAATTAACTCCACAGAAAAGTTTTAAGGATTTCAAAAAAACTTCTTACATTGTGATAGCCAAAGCCAATCCACACATTCCAGCGGCAAACATGAAACAGGTCCCATCAAAATAATCTAGAGTTTTTGGATACCATCCATTGAAAATAAAAGTAGAAGCTAGAGTGACTGAACTTTCAGCAACTGCCACTATTGCAAATAAACGACCTGGAACAAAGTGCAACAGTTGATTTTTTTTAAACTCTAAAGTCACAACTGAATGGTCTAATTTGAATGGTTAGGCAGGCCATTAAACATCGTAGGGATCTATCACTTGTCATTGTCTTAGTAAATAGATATCTCTCACCATGTTCATCTTTATCTACTAGATCTGTCATACTGGCTCTCAATCCTGCTGCAGGGAAACCTTGGAACATTGCAAACAGGACAACTGTGGTGGGATAAAAATGGTTTGTTTTAAACAATTAGACGTCTAGACATCAAAACATGTTTCTAAACATCCTTTCAGACTATTAAAAAAAGAACCAGTTTCAAGAAAAATCCAGACTCCAGCCATTCACACACTTATGTGACCAATCCTATTCCTAGATAGCCAATGAGATTCTAAACATCCTTTCAGACTATTTAAGAAACAATCTGTTTCCAAGACATCCAAACAAGCCCCGTAACAGCCAATCAGAGAATTTGGTGAACAACCAGCTAATCACTTTCCTAGATAGCCAATGAGATTCTTCTGAGGCAGCCATACTCACCTAAGAATACAAGCAGCATATTGTTCGCCAGGCCAAGGAGTATCAAACCACAAGCTTTAGAAACGATTCCCACAATGACAATAGTGGAATCCCTGAGGTGGAATCTGTGCTTGAGCAGAGGCAGGATGGTCAGAAGTGCCAGGCTGCGTGTGAAATTTTCAGTTCCTTTGAAGTAGCCGTACTCTGTGCTGGTAAAACTGCGGGGGCTCCTCTTGAGATACAAGTAAAGGATATCATTTTCTCCTGGAGAATAAAATAAGTTAAGGATATCATTCTCATTTCACAAATAAAAAGGCACATGAGGTCATTGTCATCCCAGGAATGAAAAGGCACATGGGGTCATTGTCATCCCAGGAATGAAAAGGCACATGAGGTCATTGTCATCCCAGGAATAAAAAAGGCACATGAGGTCATTGTCATCCCAGGAATGAAAAGGCACCTGAGGTCATTGTCCTCCCAGGAATGAAAAGGCACATGATGTCATTGTCATCCCAGGAATGAAAAGGCACATGAGGTCATTGTAATCCCAGGAATGAAAAGGCACATTAGGTCATTGTCATCCCAGGAATAAAAAAGGCACATGAGGTCATTGTCATCCCAGGATTAAAAAAGGCACATGAGGCCATTGTCATCCCAGGAATGAAAAGGCACATGAGGTCATTGTCATCCCAGGAATGAAAAGGCACATGATGTCATTGTCATTCCAGGAATGAAAAGGCACATGAGGTCATTGTCATCCCAGGAATGAAAAGGCACATGAGGTCATTGTCATCCCAGGAATGAAAAGGCACATGAGGTCATTGTCATCCTAGGAATGAAAAGACACATGAGGTCATTGTCATCCCAGGAATGAGAAGGCACATGAGGTCATTGTAATCCCAGGAATGAAAAGGCACATGAGGTCATTGTCACCCCAGGAATGAAAACGCACATGAGGCCATTGTCACCCCTGGAATGAAAAGGCACATGAGGTCATTGTCATCCCAGGAATGAAAAGGCACATGAGGTCATTGTTAAACCAGGAATGAAAAGGCACAGGAGGTCATTGTCATCCCAGGAATGAAAAGGCACATGAGGTCATTGTCATCCCAGGAATAAAAAGGCACATGAGCTCATTGTCATCCCAGGAATGAAAAGGCACATGAGGCTATTGTCACCCCAGGAATGATAAGGCACATGAGGTCATTGTCATCCCAGGAATGAAAAGGCACATGAGGTCATTGTCACCCCAGGAATGAAAAGGCACATGAGGTCATCGTCATCCCACGAATGAAAAGGCACATGAGGTCATTGTCATCCCAGGAATGAAAAGGCACATGAGGTCATTGTCATCCCAGGAATGAAAAGGCACATGAGGTCATTGTCACCCCAGGAATGAAAAGGCACATGAGGTCATTGTCATCCCAGGAATGAAAAGGCACATGAGGTCATTGTCACCCCAGGAATGAAAAGGCACAAGAGGTCATTGTCACCCCAGGAATGAAAACGCACATGAGGTCATTGTCACCCCAGGAATGAAAAGGCACATGAGGTCATCGTCATCCCACGAATGAAAAGGCACATGAGGTCATTGTCATCCCAGGAATGAAAAGGAAAGTTACAGAGTGTGATTCTTGCCTGACAAATAGACACAAGTTAACATAAGTGCTATTGGAGAAACATACTGCTTTATTCAAGAAGTTGGATAATAAGAATATAATAAATATGATGCCTGCTACTGTTCCAAACCAACAGTTGACATTCATTTAATCACATCAATTTTTATTGAATCAACCCATCATCCAGACTATGGGCCATTCCAGGGGTCGGGAAACTTTTTTGTCTGAGAGAGCCACTAACACCACATATTTTGAAAAGAAATTCTGGGAGAGCCATACATTTTGTTTAAAACTAAAAATTCAAGTAAATGTGAGCATTTTGTGTGACTGCAACACTAAAAGTACAATAATTATGTCTCTGAATTACTTTTAATAACATTGTTTTTTTTTTATATGCAATTAATATCTAGATCAAAGGAGTCTGAATAAACGTGTTGTTTTTTTTAAACAAAAATTTGTCAGAGAGCCAGATGCAGCTACCAATAGAGCCACATCTGGCTCGTGAGCCATGGTTTCCAGACCCCTGACCCATTCTATTCTGTCCTCATGTGAGCACTAGGTGTTTTAATTGACCATCCAATGATCCTGACATTTGGCTTATTTAACTATCTTAAAATACTGACCTGTGGTGCACATCTGTATAATACACAGCACTAGGATCTTGAGCGCTAGGTACAGTTTGAGGCGGTCACTTCGTGGTCTTACAATACACCTGCATGTGTCCTTGAGAGGGCTAACAAGCCATTTAGTACAAAAACTCTCTGAAAATCCAGATATTGTTAGGGACTCATGCTTTAGTGATTCTGTGCATCTCTTTTTCCATGTGGTAATACTCTCTTTATGTTCAATTATTGTTCTTCTCTGTTTTTGCTACAATACAATAACGATGTAGGAGCTGACAGGTTTAATTACATTTTTTCCCTACTTAATTTTATTAACAGAAAGCATTAAAAGAAATAGTTATTTATTGCTTTAACATTTTTCTTAATGACTCATAATGTCTGCTGCAATTATCATTTTAAAAACTTGTACATGGAGGATAGTAATAGATACTAAAAGTACTTTATTAATACTTCAACACATTTACTTTAACCTAAATACTGCAACATATTTGAAATTACTTAACATTCCTTGAAATTATTTAATAATAATCTAATTCATCTATATACAGGCATTCACTCAATACTGTTAAGTTAAGGTAATTACTTAGTACTTCTACATTTAAGTAATTACATACGCCTCTTGTCATCAGCAGATTCTGGTTTGATACTTTTAAGCCAAAAGAATCCATGTAATGCTCCAAGACCTAAAATATTACAACCTTTTCTATTGGTTAAGTTAAAAATCTTTTTATCTTTTTATAGCCTCTAAGTTAATCTTTATTTAATATATTTTTAGCCACACAAGAACATACAGGGGGGGGGGGAATGTTTGGCAGTTATGAATTAAAGTGGTTATTCTGAAAAATGTTAAGTTGACTCTACCTTGTGGTAAGTTAGCTAATCTGACCAAAAAAAACACTAGTGCTTTTCATTCTTGTTTTTTCTTCTATATTTTTATTGTTTGATGTTGAGTTTTTAAAATCAGAAATGTATATATTTAAATAAAGTTCTATAGTCTTGATCCGGGGTCTCCAAACTTTTCTGCCGGGCGTCCACATTGGCTGTCAAACAGCAGTTTGATGGCCGCATTAACTGTCAAACAGCAGTTTTGGGGGCCAACTACACACAGTTTTGTGGTAAACTACAGGTAAAAATAGTATCTTTATTTTTTATATTAAAAGGTATCCAAGGGCCGGATGAGAGCGCCTCGCAGGCCGCATCTGGCCCGCGGGCCGTAGTTTAGAGACACCTGGTCTTGATGATTGATATCTATTATAACTATAAGGATTTTTATGTTTTCCGTAAAATACAGACATAAATTAAACAATATGCCTGACACATTCAAGAGAGAAATAAATTTTAAAGTAAATTTAAATAAGGATCTGCTCACAGGACTTTTACAAAGCTCAATTGGAAATGTCACAATTGCCAAAATAGCATGAGGTCTATAATTTTAAAAAGCTGGAGGATATGCTATTGATATGTTGAACAACCCTTACCTATACAAGAGCAGACGATGACAAATACCATGACGAAGCCAACGGCTTCCAGAATGAGGCCAGAGATGAAGACACTGATAGTGCCAGCAAAAAATGTCATAGACTCTACAACACCAACACGTACCTGGTGAGCCAAGGTTAGTAGTTGAAAGTGTGCTATCTTATTTTTAATTTATGAAATAATCAAGGCAGTATTGTATTGAATGTATTACTTTTTTTTCCCTCTCTCTTTCTATACCAGATTTATATACATTAGCAGTTATGTGCAGTGTAAAGAAGGGGTCTCAAACATGTTGCCCACAGGCCGCTTGTGGCCCACCAGATGGATTTTTTTTTAGACCCTCCAGTAACTTTAACCTAACAAAATTGCACAATTTGTGAAATTCAGACAGCTAATACTGATACACTTAAAATTTACTAACTTTTTGTAACTTGGTTGATAATAATAATGATAGTTTAAAGTTTACCATATATGTAATTCTTTGAGTCTAAATTGTAAACTGGCATATTCTGAGTGATAAGTATTAAAATCAGTTAAGATGTGTGAAGTGTTGTTGTTGTTTTTTTACTAGGTTTGGTTTGTTGGGGGGAGAGGGTGGGGTTGCGGCCCTTGACACATCTTTTAAGTGATAAAATGACACATGCCTTCACCCGAGTTTGAGACCTGTGGTGTAAAATGTAAAGTTACAATTTTCAATGGCAAATTTGATCATATCAATTTCTAAAAAGCAGATAAACTAATCACCGTTTTGCTGCCAGGATCAGATACGTTGGTGATGTAGCTGTACACCCCCATCAACACTGTTATGTATCCGCCAAAGAGGCCATCGAATACAGGTCCTATCATGAGGTAGTCCAGGGGCCATTCCATGTAGTAGGCATTCAATAAGTTGGACAGGGTGTAAATCAGGCTGCCAACACAAGGCAGTAGAATTGGTAACTTTCTGTTGATCTGAAGGAGAATATTTTCTTATCTGTTACAGACGCTTCCTTCTATACAGAAGATTATGTCGTCCTGCTGTTATCCATAACTTAAGTCTAGTGTTGCATTTTTATAAGAGTTTTAAATGTTGATGAAGTGTTGGTTTTCCAGGTTAGGGGCCGTCCATAAAGTACGTCACGCTCCAGAGGGGGTGGAGGGGGTATAAGAAAGTGTGACAGTTTGTGACAGGGGGAGGGGGTGTCCGGCCATGTGTGATGTCACAGTGTTTATGTTAAATTGTAATTATTTTGTTAATAAAAAATATATGAAAGTGTGACGTACTTTGGGGGGGGGGGGNGGGGGGAGTTAAAAATGGTCAAAAATAGCGTGGCGTTCTTTATGGACGGCCCCTTACCTCAAGCAACCCATCCCACGTACGAATTCCGGATGGGAAGAACGATAATTTGTATGTCTGTTTTGCAAACAAAATAAGAATAGTGTTTTGATCCTTGTGTCTAACGGAGGGTGGTGTTTGTTTCTCTTTGTATTGTATTTTAAAGTTAGAATTAATTGCCTTATGTATTGTGTGTGTGTTCCTCTCGCTCCGTAATCACCTTTTTGTTCACCTATTTAAGCTTAGCATGTATGTATGCTTATTAATCTAAGCAAAGGATTGGTTTTTACATAGCATTTCACACTCGTGAGTAGATTTAAACCCAAACAGATAAATGATTTTTAGTTGAATAATGTTAACTAACTGTCACTGAAATCAACCTAAAATATGACAGTCGACAACTTGTCTTACAATATTATTAGAGGCCGCCCATAAATGACGTCACGCAACTTTAGCCGATTTTTACCCCCCCCCTTTTCCCCCTCGTCACAAAAACGTAGACACCCCCTCCAATCTGACGTCACAAAGCTGTGGAAACACCCCCCCCCCGAAAGCGGTATTTTCTATTTGAAAATGAGCAAGTTTCAAATCACTTTTTTGTCATTTTAGTATGTATTTAGTTTAAGGCTGCCCTCTAATATTGTAACACGCCGTGAATACATGTTAAACGTCATGAAATAAATAGTAAGAAATCGAATATGTAAGTGGAACTTTGATTCAAAGTTGAGTGTTTTGACGTGACGTCACAATTCTTAAACTCCCCCTCATCACAAATGTGAGGAACCCCCTTCCCCTAGGTGACGTGACGTCATTAAGGACAGCCCCTTATGACAACAGATACCTTATCTCCCCAAGACCCAATGAAAAAAAAGACTGTCACAATAGCTGGTAACGTTATTCCAATATTACTAAGCATCATCCAATGAGAAGCATCACTTTGGATCGTGTCCTGTTGAGCAGTGTGCAGTTTCTGAAACGTTTTGTTGTCCATGTCATCACAGAACGATGTGTTGAAAATCTCCAGGCAGGTTTTCTTGTATACCAAGCCCTGTTTGATGAGAAGGTTGAATAGATTGTAGGAATAGATTGCCAGTTTGATGTCAAGAATGACACTTTATGTGTTTATGGAAATAGACTTACTATCTTATTCTACCTGATCTACCATATGCATTAGTGAATCTATTTAATAATAAATTTTCTGGGGTGGGGACAAAGTCTAACCAATGTCTTAAAAAATAAATAGTGTTTCTAGGAAGCAGCCTGAGAAGTGAACCTAAACTTTGAGACATCTGTCAAGAATGGTCAGAAATCCCTTATGAAAAAAAAAAGAAAAAATATTTGTCCTAGTTTTATTTGAATCCTTTAAAAAGCCTCATTCTAATCCAAAATTTTCTGTCTCTCATTGAAATATTTTTCTTTAACATTGACATGCAATTTGAAAAAGTAATTATGATTCAAGAGTAATTATGAAACTTTCAAGAGCTTTTAAAGGTTTAATTTTCATCCATGCTTTGTAACAGTGCTCTTTGTTTTCCGTTATTTTTATGCCAATAGAGCTAAAGTAATGTTTGAATATTCTAGAGCTATGATCATCCTGTTTATTGTTTATTACGAATTACTCGGCTTACCTGAAAGGTGGGAAACTGTAAGTTGGAGGAGAACATGTACAGGAAAAGAATGGGCTCAACAGTGATCAAACTTGTATGACACCGGGAGCTGGTATCATGACGTCCAGAGCCCATGGTGGCGAGGGGCCTCCTCAAGACTTTGTTGCCTATTTAAGAATTAAGTGGTTGTTTTTCCTTTACTGGCCATAAATAATCCTCAACATACGGAATTTATTTACCTTGTCCAAGTATCTTGTCACACTTGCAACTGGTCAAGTTAGGATTGATCCAGCCACTGGTCAAGTTAGGATTGATCCAGCCACTGGTCAAGTTAGGATTGATCAAGCCACTGGTCAAGTTAGGATTGATCCAGCCACTGGTCAAGTTAGGATTGATCCAGCCACTGGTCAAGTTAGGATTGATCAAGCCACTGGTCAAGTTAGGATTGATCAAGCCACCGGTCAAGTTAGGATTGATCAAGCCACTGGTCAAGTTAGGACTGATCAAGCCACTGGTCAAGTTAGGATTGATCAAGCCACCGGTCAAGTTAGGATTGATCAAGTCACTGGTCAAGTTAGAATTGATCAAGCCACCGATCAAGTTAGGATTGACCAAACCACCGATCAAGTTAGGATTGACCAAACCACCGATAAAGTTAGGATTGATCAAGCCATCGGTCAAGTTAGGATTGATCAAGCCACCGGTCAAGTTAGGATTGATCAAGCCACTGGTCAAGTTAGGATTGATCAAGCCACTGGTCAAGTTAGGATTGATCAAGCCACTGGTCAAGTTAGGATTGATCAAGCTTGTCTGCAGTAACCTTGGACATATTAATGTTTGTGAAACTCACAAGAAGTTCTGTCCTATTTTAATGACTCACACATTCACCAAATGGGGCACAGCTAAACTTATACTAACCTGACATATCACTGGAGCTTGAAATAAGGTATTAAATTCTCAAGGCTGTATATCCCATTTATAATAAGCAGGATCCAAAGGATAAAGATGGCAGTGTTAAGAAAGAGACATCCTTTTATCCTAGTTCTCCTGTTAATGTTATCAAAAGATTTTCTATGAGATTATATATTTAAAACACTAGGTTGCACTGCAGCATTTCTGTAACATAGGAGTCAATGACTCCATTGAAAAAAAACGGGGCACTAGAATAAAAAATGTGTTCATATCTGAAGAGTACTCAATTTATTTATGTCTGATTATAAGTATGTTGTTTGTCATTAACACAGCAATGATGCATTTGGGTCATGAAATGATGTTATCTGACTGCCAACAAACCAAACATACATGTTGATGTATGTCACTGCGACCTTTGCTATCAATGACATCAGTCTCAGCAAGCTAGAGACACCAGTCTCAGCAAGCTAGAGACACCAGTCTCAGCAAGCTAGAGACATCAGTCTCAGCAAGCAAGAGACATCAGTCTCAGCAAGCTAGAGACACCAGTCTCAGCAAGCTAGAGACATCAGTCTCAGCAAGCTGGAGACAGAGTACAATATTCTTTTCATTTATTCCTCTCTAAATATAACATAGTAAGTCTAAGTCAACTGTCTATTCAATATCTTAACTTACCCGAGGAATGTATCAAGAAATGAAATTTTGTCTTTAAATTATATTTTAAGACAATCCAACAAGATAAATGGGTTAATAATTTAAAAGTTAAAGAAAAATTATTTTTTTTAAAACTCACCAAAAAAAAACAACCTATAACCACTAAAGATTTAGCTAATGAAATGGTGATAACAGTATTGTGGGATAAAAACCAGGTGTAGTTAACTTATTTCCCTTGTTCATTGGCATGAGATTGTCACAAGAGAGTTTTTGAGACCAGAGGTTCATGCACTTGACAAGATAAGATAATTAAAGTACCAGTGACTTATCTCTAGATGATAAATGGGTCATCAGTAAAAAAAAAAAAAACATAATAATTTCATAAAATATTTCAGTGTCAGTGAACAAATAATGTCATCTTTGATATGTAGTTTCTCAGCCCTAGGGTGGCCTGTCATTTGACAGTCCTAGGGTCCCATTGAGTTTTTCAGCCATTTTGTGGCATGGATTACCTCAACTCTCATAAAAATCTAAGGTTTCATGAAAACTGTCATGGTATGGAAATTTTTCAGCCTCCAGTTGGCATGAATGATAGACTCAGACAGTGGCGTCACTAGGGAGTGCGGTTGGGGGCGGGCCGCCCCAGGTAACAACATCAGAGGGGTGACACCAAAATGCAAAATTCTGTATTTTCCCGTTATTCGGCACTGGAAAACTCAAAAGAGTTCTATATGTTAAGTCTTGAGGGGGTGACACCATGAGCTACCGCCCCGGGTGACACCAGCTCTAGTGACGCCACTGGACTCAGGCTTGGAGAAAGTATCACATTCTTAATTAAAACTTTAAATTTTGAATCAGTGCAGTCAATTTATATCCAGCACACACATTTTTTTTAATTTGAAAAGAATAAAAATAATAATTTTAAAAAAATACTTTTAAATGTTTAATGTGTATTTAGAATTTTTAAAAGCTTAAAATAATATGACAATTAGTTAGTTATTTCCTCTCGGGCCGAAGACGGCACATAGGGCAGAGGTCATGGATTTCCATTTTTGACGATCCGTTGCTAATTGTATCAAGTCCTGGTTATTTCTTAGACCCATGGTTGAGCTTTCTCTTATGATTGTTCTACGCAGGGTTTCTTTTGGTCTTCCTTGTTTTCTTTTGCCTGTTGGTGTCCACATGAGGGCCTGACTTGGGAGTCTTCTCTTGTCCATTCGAAGAACATGGCCGATGTAATTCCATCGTCTTCTCCTTATAAAATTTGACACATATTCTTGGTTGGTTTCTTTTCTTATTGTTTCATTTGATTTGAGATCACTCCATTTTATATTTAAAATTTTTCGGAGGCATTTGTTTTCGAATGAAACTAATTTTTTTTCTATATATTTAGTTGATTTCCAGCTTTCGCATCCGTATGTTAGTACAGGGATTACACAGGAATTGAATAGCTTAAGTTTTGTATGCTGTCTTATTGTCCTTGATCTCCAAATATTTGTGAGTTTGTTGAAAGCACTTGACGCCAACGCAATTCGAGTCATTATCTCTGATGTTGAATCTCCATTATATGTCATTTTGCTTCCTAAATAAGTGAAATTGGTTACTTTCTCTATAGTTTTATCATTAATTTTTATATCATTGGGTTGGTTGGTGAGGTCCATGATTTTTGTTGTGATATGACAATTAAAACAATTAAATTTTTTATGATTTAATTGTTCTCATGAATACAATTCAGAAATAAAAATTAGAAATTTCAGAGTGAAACTTCATTATCTACTATTTAAAAAAACCTGAAGTGTTTGTTGTTGTTTTTTTATTTTGAAATAAAATGAAATAAGACTAAATTAAACAGGACTTAAATACCTATTTTAGAGAGAGTAAAACCAGTCTTTCATTTATGTAAAATCTAATTTTTAAAAATCACAAAATGTTACAAATTATAAAAATTTTACAATAAAACAGGCACAAGTTTCAATTATAAAAACAAAAAATTATTAATTTTATATTTTGTATTGTAAAATAATATTTACACAGAACAACAGGCCAACAGCAGAGATGCTTCTTTACAAAAAAATGTTGTATTTATAAGATTTGTGAGTTAGGTGAAATATCAGTTACAGTTTTGAAAGGCAATATCAATAACTTTCCTAAACAATTAATTTTTCAATCAATGATCAAGAAAAGATTTATACCACCAAATATTTTTTTTGTGTAAATGAGTATTAGTATTAGATCTAGACTTAAATAACTACCAAATTATTTAGATAGCAATTCCTTTGACTGAAGACAAAATTTTAAGTGTATAACTATAGGACAGGTAGTGCATAGTTTAAAAAAAATATATTTTTGTTTGGAGAAAATAATTTAAAGAAGTTTGAGGGTAAAGTTTATTTTCAAAAATAAATAAGCTAAGCCTTAAATATCCTCATAAGTAAAAACATTACAAGGGAAACAAAGAAAATTCTTTATAAAACGGTCATCAGACCAGCTGTAACATATGTAAGTGAAACTTGGACCTTAACAAAAACTGCAGAAAATCTGTTTAATACATGGGAGAGGAAAGTTCTCAGGACATAATATGGACCAACAAAGGATAAGCTCAGATGGACAATAAGAACCAACCATGAACTATACAGTTTATATCAAGATACCACTGCACTGGGCAGGACACCTAGAAGGAATGTCAAATGATAGGAAAACGGCTCAAGGGAAGACCTAGGCTTAGATGGATGGATGATGAAGAGAAAGATCTACAACAACTGGGCATCCAATATTGGAGAAGAAAGGCGTTGATAAGGACTGAGTGGATGGAGATTGTGAGGCAGGCCCAAGCCCTACATAGGCTGTAGCGCCACAGGGATTGATGGATTTAAATATATGGGCAATAGGACATTATAGGTTGAGAAAATGAAAAGTTATGTTAACCATTTATTTTTTTAAGATTCAAGTCTAAAAAAAAATTACATTTATTCGTTTTTTTTCTTTTAAAACAAAAGAAATTAATAAAATTTTAAAAAAAAAAAAAAAAGAATTCCAAAAGTGTTAGCAGACGCTAAGAAGACATTGATTTCATGTATTTGTGCTGGTCATAAATGGAATATTTTCAGTCATACAAAAACATTGATATGGTAAGATATTATGCTCTTATAAAATGCATTAATAGAAATAAAAATCATACTAATGTGGCATTATTTCGATACTTAATAACTGCTGATATTTTAAAAATTCATAATAGATGAAGTTAAATAATTTTAAAATTGTATTGCATCTGCAAACTTTGTTATAACCAATGTTTTAACTTATCAGTATATACAACACTGATTTTTTAAATTTTTTAAATTTTTTTTTTTTTTTTTTTTGGGG
>MUZC01004282.1:364901-396597 GCA_002072015.1 Radix auricularia | reverse complement strand
TTTTATTAATGCTTACATAAATATGGCATGGAATTGTTAACATGTTCCACACCTTTTACTTTTAGTATGTAGATCTACTTCCTTTCAATTACAATTATTTATTAATGTTTATTAATTTATAAAAACCATCATACGTCGTCACAAAAACGTAGACCCCTTCTTCAATTTGACATCCCCCCCCCCACTCATAAAAGCCGTATTTTCTATTTGAAAGTCAGCATGTTTCCAATTATTTTTTTTTTGTCAGTCAAATATTTTTTAGAGTAAGGCTGCACTCTAAAATCGTAACACGTGTAAAACCCTGTAAAACTTTATTAAACTAAGTTTCGGTAATCATATATTTAGTGGAACTTTTATATAAATTTGCGCGTTTTTATTTGAATTCAAATGTGTGACACCCTCCCCCCCCCACATGTGTGACGTCATTTATGGACACCCCTAAAAGGGCGGCAAATTGGAGACCGCCCCGGGCGGCAAAAGCTCTAGCTACGCCACTGCGTGGAACCCTTATAGCCGTGGCCTGTGACCGCTGCATCACTTGCCAACAGATCATCTCTCATGGTCTGTGGACGCAATTATCTTCTGTATATCTAAGATAAGAAGAAGAAAAAAAGCCGTCTTTACTATTGAAAATGAGCATGTTTCCAATCATTATTGTGTGATTTAAATATGTTTTAGTGTAACGCTGCACTCTAATAACGTAACATTCGTGAAACCATGTAAAACATCATTACATAAAGTACCGGTAGGCTAATCATATATTTAAGTGTAACTTTTATTTAAAGTTGCGCATTTTGATGTTACTTTAAATGTGTGACTCATCTCCCCCACGCGTGACGTCATTTTTGTGTGACCCCGAAAAGGGCGGCAAATTGGAGACCGTCCAAGCTCTAGCTACGCCACTGTACGCAGGGAAAAACAAAATGAAAGTATTGTCAATATAATGCGCCCGTTATTGCGCGACAGGATAGGTTTTTGAACAGAATACGCACCACACATGTATATAAATTTTACGTAATTTTCCTTAGGACAAATTGCGTTTATATATTTGAAATTTCCGACCTGTCTTTTCAAGCTTTAAACAGCAATTTCTATTGATAGAGGGTTCGGGTCTTCTACAAATTTGTTAAAGAGGTCCCAAGAATTTGCACCGGGTATAATAATTACCAGGCTTGTCTATGAGACATATTTTTCTATCCCATCCCATCCCATGGGACGTTTCTCATGGGAATCCCAAGGGAAAAACATTCCTATGGTAAGGCTTGTCAATGGGACATATTTTTCTTTCCCATCCCATCCCATTCCATGGCAATTTATGCCTGTCCCATCCCATCCCATCCCATCCCATGGGACGTTTCCCATGGGAAAAACATTCCCATGGACAAGCCTGATAATTACCGAAAAGGTTTACTGGATTTCCTGGAATATCAGGGAAAAAAACACTAACAAACAAACGAAAACGCATCAGTATTTGTCAATTTTTCGCCAACCATAACATAGCATAACATCTATCGGTTGAAATTAAAGCCAAACAATAGCTTATAATATTTAGAACAATTCGTTCGACTCTCGTAATTTTAGCAACAATTTGTAGGTGTCAATTGTTTTGTTTAGTTTCAGAATTATTGATTTTAATGTAATCTAGAATGATAGCAATGACAAAATTAACCAAAATATGAAAGATAAAAAACATTAGCATGACAACAAAGCTTAAGCTTTACAGATCTCTCATTAAAACCATGTCCTTTATGGATGCGAGACCTGGACACTAATGACAAACACGGAAAGCAAGCTGTAGGCCTTTGAAAATAAGTTCAAGAGTAAAATTCTCCAGATCTCTTAATTAGAACACAAGACCAATGATTATGTCTGGGTCAAAATAAACTCTATTGCAGGTCGTCAAGAAATGATTATAACAACAATTAAGAGACGCAAGATGGCAATGGTTTGGTCATGTACTGCGACATGATACCCAGACAAAAATCTTTTTTTTTCTTTTAATTGTCTACCGAAACCTGACTCCAAGTATTAAAAATGTTGACCAGGTCTTGCCCTATCGTTTCAAGATCAGATGCCGATTCCTTGAAATTCATAGTAGGATCCTGCAACGGTTTCTGGACAAGATCAATTTTCTCAAGTATAATGTTTCAGTAATGTAACAAAACCAGGAAGTTAAAGTTTAAAATACTTGCCAGCAAAGTTTCTGCATCACTTTTGGTGTCAGGCGTTATAGTTGCATCTTCTGATAATTTTTCTAGCAGCCCTACTAGTTCATGTAGTCCTTCATAAATATACTTAAATAGCTTCTGATCGGAACTCCGGCGTATTTCAGACTCCCTCTTCACTGTGATTGGAACAACTCTTTTTAATTCTTCCCATCGAGTTGATGAACAAGAGAAAAACAAATATATACTTACAGCTGATCCAAAAAAATAAAAAAATTATAACTGGATCCTGTTTAGTTGAGTGAACTCCTGCTAAGTTTAAGTTGCGGTTGTCACAGTTGACGAATAAGGTTCTGTGATTTCTGGCACATAATCGCTGTTGAAGACCGGATATATGCCCATTCACCACAACAACATTGTCATAACATTGTGCAAATGGCTGGAGGTATGTTATCAGATTCCAGTTTCTCTATGATAACTCTTTCAAGGCTTGCTGCGTCTTTGGAATGTATCTAAATAAAGCCTAAAAATGATTATTTTATGGTTACTTTTTAAATTTTTAAAATCCAAATCAACAAATCAACAAAGGCTGTTCTAGGTCTCCTGTATTGGGTGTTGAGTCAAGGAAGATACGGTAGTACTTTGTTTTTCTTCCTGATTTCACTAACAGCTTATTCCTTACAGTTGATTTAAGTAGGTGGATAAATTCATTTTACGATGATACTAACCTAGATTTTTTTATCGATCATGTTTTAAGTGCTTTTCTAACAGTGAGCAACGAGTTAGATCCCACAGAGAAAGGTTTTAATATTTGTATCCTTTTCCTCATGAAGATGTTCAGCATGGTCAAACAATGCCAAATTTTGTGAAACATGATACTTAATACATGTTTAACTTGTTCGTTCAACAACGAATTCTCTGGCGTTTTCCTCGGCATAAACAGTGGCATTTGTCTGAATCATATATTCCTGAGTGTTGTAATCCTGACGGTATCGTGGTTCAAACTTCTCGCTTTTGTGTTCTAAGACTGGCGTTGCAGGCGGTTGATGACTGCCGTTATTTGATTCTGAAGCTTTTCTGTCATCTTGGTACTTTTTAAAAAACCTTGCACGTAATTTACTAGATTAAGTCTCTTACTTCTTCCCCAGTCTCACACCAACGACTCACAGTTTTATTATTTTTTAAATTCCATTAGCAATACTACATTTTGGATGTGTCTTTTATTTATAAGTAGAATGGCGTTTTCCTCAGCATAAACAGTGGCATTTGTCTGAATCATATATTCTTGAGTGTTGTAATCCTGACGGTATCGTGGTTCAAACTTCTCGCTTTTCGGTCCTCTTGGCTCTTTTTAAAAATTAAAAAACCTTGCCAGTAATTTAGTAGATTATGTCTTTTACTTCTTCCCCAGTCTCACACCCAACAACTCACATCTTTAATTTAAAAAAAAACAACTCTATTAGCAATACTACATTGTGGATGTGTCATTTATTTATGAGTAGAATGGTGCCCATGAATGCTCAATGGGGGCGCCAAAATTATGCTTTCCAACTAGTTTGTAATGTGACGTTCCGAAATTCAATCTTGCAAACGTATTTTGAATACATTAGTTAAGATCAAAATAAAATTAAATAATTAGTTTTAATACTCAATTTGGGGCCCCCAACGTGGCGCCCGGGGACAGAGTTTATTCTTCAAAAGTTTGGGTATGCACATTCTCATGAGCCCGAGCTCTGTGTTGTCCTGCATGTTTTTTCAACATTGTTTGTGAGGGACATACTTTTCAAATTCGATCAAGTAAGCAGGACTGCAAAGGTGGACAGTAACAATCATGTGCTGTACTTTGAAAACTCCTGTTTTCAAAGAACAACATATGATCTTTGAAAACAGGAGTGACATCAAATTTTAGAGTTATTGCCACAAATAAGGAGAGAAATTTATGAGAATCTGCATCTGCTCTTTCTGAAACTCTAAGTCAATCAGTTGTTTGATTAAGATTAGAGGAGGAAAGAATTTTGAAGGTAAAACGTTTAAATATGAGCTTTGTACTTTGTCACAACATTTTATGTCCTGATATTTCACAATTTGAATGAAATATTGGTGGGTGCGAACATGATTATTAACCATTCCTGATCCTTCTAAATCAGTCCTGCTGCATCCAATTCAGATGTATGAACAACACGCTAGGAGAGACGCATTCCATGCTATTTTGACATAAAAGTAATTCAAATGTTTCACAAAATTTATTTAAAAAAATATTTCTTAAAGCTATTTAAATTTTGATTTTTAAAAAAGTGAAAAAAAAAATTAGAAAAAATAAAAATAAATGTGTGACATCACGCATGGCCGGGCCCCTCATTCCCCTGTCACAAACTGACTGTCACACTCTCCCCCCACCCCCTGGAGCGTGACGTACTTGATAGACGGCCCCCAAGCAAACGCTCCGAGTTAAAATAAAGGGAGTAACTGAGTAACAAGACATGATGACAAGAAACTTTGAAACAAGCCGGGACAGTCAGATAGTTACTGCTTGCCCATTATTTAAGGACACATCATAACAAAAAAAAACGTTTTTTTAATATCATAAAAAAGTTATTATAAAATATAAAATGTATAACATTGAAATATACATCGGTTTATTTCAGTTCTTTCAAATAGGTGTTTCCCTTTAAAATAGGAAGGCTTCCTGACGTATAGACTCTGCACATTTGATTTGCCTTTATTTTGGTTCGACTTCCTTTTATTTGATGTTTTATGAATCAAGTAATAAGTTGTAAACATGGCGGACAAGGGAGTCCGCAGTATCGGGTCTGGTGACCAACCAGTCCCAATGAAGTTATTTGCTACATGGGAAGTCGAAAAAACCTCACCGAATTGCATACCTAGGTAATTTTAGGAATAAACCTTTAACCAGTGATATGACACTGCTAAAGACAGCCCATTTACATATATGTGCTAAAGTATTTTATTTTTACGGCAGCGGGTACTCGTAACTCGGGTAGCATCATGATTCATTCATTCTTATTATTATTTATTTTCTCTATTTTCCAGTCAATTTTAAAATTAAATGTAAAAATGGGTGGGTAAGGGAGAGAGTAAATAACCCAAACCAATAAAGCAAAGCCAATAATGCGCAGTTCCCTTTATTTTATTGAAATACTGACAATGCTATTTGTATAAGTTAATTTATATTAAGTTAAGTAAGTTATAATAATAATATATAAATTAAATAAGTACTAAAATTACTATTTTATACTATTTTACAAATTTTACTATTTAATTAATTATTATTTATTGAGTTTATAATTTATTTGCCAATGCCTATTGATATTGACAATTTAAGCCTATTTATTATTTATTGATTATTGAATATTGATGTAATATATTAATATATATTATATTGACATAATAATATTGAGTCTATTGCATATTACTATTACTTATTACACGTACAGTGGTCAGTGGAATTTTATTTTTACATTTTATAGGATTTTACAAACATGTAGTAATGTAGTTTTAGATTGTAAATAAAAAGTGTATATTGTTAGAGAAACAAATGTTGAATTGACAGCAGCTAGATCAGACAGCTTGACAATTTCTTGCAAATGATTAACTTTATCTACTAGTTCAAAATGACAATTGCGTATGTTGACCTGTTGGCGATGGGCATTATAACTTATTTCTACCTAGATTGAAGTTAAATACAACTACAGTGAGACAACAATCTTAAATATTTTACAATTACATCTCCTCAGGTTATGCAGTCTTACTTTAACCAGACTCATGGTCTTACGCCCTTTAGAAACAGAATTAACATCACTTCTAATAGCTGTGAAGATGCAGGTAAGACATTTAAAGAGAAATAAATAAGATAAAGAGAACATTACAGTTCTAATTTTAGCGCAAGGTCTATGCAAACTGAATTTCTACGTCTATTAGCCTAGGCTAAATAATGTTGTCTCAATTTATTATAATAAATTTAGATTCTGTCTGAAATACAATTCCTATAATCCATGTAACATTGTAATCTTCATTTAGAATTCCAAGAGGATTTTACGGTCTAATGAGATTAGAGTGCCTCCTGGGGGATTACTGGACACTGATCTAGACCTCTCGTTCTCGCTTCAGGTGATAAACCTTATAAATAATTTTGAAACTATTGTTGTGTCTTGTACCACTAATACAGGACTAAACACAAACCATAGAAATACGTAGGACGCAATAATCTTCTGTACAGAAGGAGCGTCTGTAACATATAAGATACTAAAAATAAACAACTTTGGTTCATTGGTTTCAGATGCAAAATGACAAACTCTGTGAAAAGTTGCACAGTATCCATTTTTTTTTGTAAAAAATTTTACACCCCAAAAACTCAGATACTATATGATCCTTATCAAAATCTGCTGTGCAGTAATTCTGAACTGTTATGTGGCATTGGTCAGAAATATGCGCAGCCCTGCAGCTTAGAGGGTACATTGGTTTTTATTTAGAATTGCTAGACATGCGCTGCTTAAAATATTCAAAAAAGCATGTCTGTGTAAAATAAATATTCAGTACTGTATACTGTAAATATATTGTAGAATTTACATTAAAATAGCATTAAATAACCCTAGATTTAATTTTTTTTTCTTGCTTCCACAGTATCCTCATTTTCTTAAAAGGGATGGCAATAGATTGCATGTTATGCTTCAACGAAGGAAAAAATACAAAAATAGAACTTTCTTGGGGTTCAAAACTTTGGCTGTTGGACAAGTAAATATGTCCCAGGTAATTGTGACCTACATAACTTTATGAGCACAATAAAAATTTGAATTTTTTAAATAGTAATTTTGTTATTAAACTAATAGTGTATGGGCTATTAAATTATTTTTCACAAAGATGGTGATAATGATTTCTACAAAGACATGCCGTATTTTCACACATATTCCCCACCCATGCATATACCCCGCAATAATTTTTAGATCCGGTAAAAAAAGTGTGGTATAACCCGCCCACGCTTATACCCTGCACTATCTAATTTTTTATTTATGTTTTGCAAGTAATAGTGCCGTTGATGCATTATTCAGTATAAAAAAAATTTCAGATACCCCGCCCATGGAGGGTGCAGGGTTTGTAAAAGTCTGGTATAACCCACGGGGAATATGTGTAAAAATAGAGTAATTATACCCTTACACTCTGAAAATTATTGCTAACCTTTAATTTAGTTCAAAATTTTAAATCTTAGTTGTCACTAGTTCTAATTAACTTTAAAGCTCTCATATTTAAACTTATTTCTTGCAAATCTGATTTTAAATGACTACAAGGAAATCCATATTTTACTGAACAGGTCCTACAGTGTTCAATGGACAGGGAGCTGAGTCTGTATAGTGATGTGAAAGAACAAACCAATCCAGTTGCTAATCTTGTTTTGCTTGGGCTCACCAGCCAGCCAGTTGATCATGAGATAAATGGACACAGGAAAAACACATCTTCAGACGTTGGTAAGTAAGAAATTCCTTGTTATTGACCTGTTCATGATATATATATTTATAGATAAATGCAGCACATATTTTTTAAAGTCAATAAATTAAAAAGGATTATCGTATAAGAGTGTTTTTTTTTATAAGATAGCTCTTTTATGACACTCAGCCTTTTACTTCCTTGCTGACTTAACAGTAGTATTTTTGTTGTATCACTTACTAGATCGATCACCTGATATTGATAATGACAGTGATGATGATGATGGGCCTGAATATAATGATGATTCTTCAAATGATGACATGAGTGATAGTGAACCGACAATGACAGAGCCAAGAGCCAGACAAAGGAAGCACAGCAGGTCAAAGGCTAGGCCTGCGGTCACAGTGAGTGGTGTGCATGCTTATTTGTTGTACAACATATCATAGTTGTTAACATTAAAATATTTAGGTTACAAGATTCGTTAAAACTACAAACTATGAGTTAAAAATGTCAAATCTTTAAACATTTTAAATGTTGTCTTTGTTTGTCAAATACATTTTTAAATACAATATTATGTTTTGTTTTGTTTACTATTTATTGGCTGAAGATGTCTTTTTTTTTTGCTTTTTTTTCTTTGCATAGCTATCTTGTTAATAAAGGTTTGCTCCTATCCCTTGTATACACTTATCTTATCTTATATGTTAAAGACGCACCTTCTGTACAGAAGATTATTGCGTCCTACGTATTTCTATGGTTTGTGTTTAGTCCTGTATTCTTACTAGAGTTTTAAATGATGATAAAGTGTTGGCTTTCCTGGTTTCTTCAGGCAACCCATTCCACGCCCGATTATAACTCACCTGATAGCCGTCTCCCCCTATAATATCATTATGTTAAAGCTATACTTTTATATTTTGTTTGGTACTCAAATGCGTTAAGTGAATTAACATTTTTTGTACCTCTTTATTTAGCAAAGGAACATAAAACAAAAGTTCAGAGCCTTACTCAGGAGATTCAAAATATCAGAAGATGTAAGTTGTGACTTGTAGATATTATATATAATTTTTAACTATTGTGTGAGGAACTTTTTAAGCAATCAGCTAAGACTAAGATATGTTAATATGAAATTT
Organism: Radix auricularia; assembly: GCA_002072015.1. Classification (NCBI taxonomy): domain Eukaryota; kingdom Metazoa; phylum Mollusca; class Gastropoda; family Lymnaeidae; genus Radix; species Radix auricularia. The sequence goes on along the minus strand of MUZC01004282.1, from coordinate 387,866 downwards.
ATTATTTATTCTTTTGGTGTAGGTATTTTTCTTCTTATAGGTAATCATTTATGAGCTCTTTAAGGATAGGAGGAAATGTTGTTCATAGTGATGATGTTAAATTGTAAACATATTCAAGATTATAAGGTTGTCTGGCATTATAAAACATGTTTTCAATGGTAACAGTTTGAGTCATTGAAAACATATTGAAGAATTGGGTCATATGCGGTGGTCAAGCTTAAATGCATTTATGTTAAAGTTGTCATTTGGGTCTCTTTTGCAGGTGCTGACAACACTTGACTCAGAAGCCGATCATGATCAAATCCCTAACCCGCAAGAGCTTGATGATCTATTTGATGAACTAGAAGATTCTGACAGTGGTCCAGAGTTAGACACAATGAGTGTTATGTCAACACCAAAGCCAAAATTAAGGTTGGACTGGATTTTTTAAACCTAAATTCTTTTTGGGAGAATATCTTGTCCCCTCCTTTAGTGAACAATATCTAACAATGCATTGGAATAAGAAGAATCTAATTATATATTGAACTTGTATAACTCAATAACTCTATTTTGTAGATGTTTTTGAAGTGGAACTAATCCTCTCTTTATTTTAGTATTTGGTCAACAATATTGTCAATTCTTTTATGTTGCTAAACCCTAATAACTTGAGCACAAAATAGGGTCAAACTTGCCAAATAATATAGGTTATCTCAATCTTCATGACCAGTCGCCAGCTTCATTTTGCGTGTTAAATTTTCTACAAATTAGTGTTAAAAAAGATTGGTGTCCCAATAACTGAGATCTTGAAAGCTACTGCACTCAGTACAAAAATATTGGTAGGCGTGCAATCTGTGGGTTGCCCTAGAGCAAATAGTCCTCATTTGAAAATCAAACAAATGATAATTTTTCAATAGGAAAATTTTAAGCCATCAATTTTGTTGACTGTTAGTTATTTCAAATGCTATTTGGGTGGGGGCTGTAAAAGCAAATTTTGTCTGCATAAATTTTACACCAAGGGTATTTGTATTTTTCATTCAATGTGATCTAATTCATTATGTGTTGCGATATGTTTTTATTTTTGTTAGATTTGATCTTAAGATATTGGTTATACAAATAAAATGAAGCCATGTTCATTTCATTATTATACATTGTTGTAGTTAATGATTTTTTATGTGTGTGCTTGTAGGCCATTCTTTGCTGGAAGAGGTCTAACCCCAGAGTTGTCTGAACAACCAAAGTCTTCCTCACAAGTAAGCGTTTGTTCTAGATTTAACAAACCCTGGTCATATGCCATCCAATTAAATTTGGAATTATCAACAAAATTCTAGTTAGTACCGTGAAAATGCTCAGTTTAAAAAGAAGTTCTAATTATTTCTGGTTTTATGGTTGGACAGGAAATGTACCGCACACAAGAGGAGACTCCTGTGAAACGAAGTGATTCAGACTTGCACACGGTAAATTCAGTTGTAAAATTATCCCCATCACTACAGATGCCAATGTCTTTAACTTTTCAAGCATTAAGTACTTAGTAAGAAGCCAACAATGGCAAAAGTTGTTTTATACAGCATGTGAAGCTAAATAATGTATAAGACATTTATTTTATACCTTAGATAACAACTAGAAAATATTAGTTTTATGTGTTCATATTGAAGTATTGACTGCAACATGCTTGGATTTTAGGAATATGTTTATGTGTATTTGCTTAAATGTTAGCTAGGTACATTCAAGTGTTTTCAGTCCAAACTTGCAATTGTCAATGTGTAGAGAATGAAACTCTTTGCATGTGTGCACACACACTATAAAGCATGTCAACACTTTGACAGAGTCACTAGTACACTTAAATGTATAGCTTAAAAAGAAAGAAAAGTTGACAGATCAAACTAAAGGAAGAACAAAATTTGCACTACTTGGTTAAACTTAAAGTTAAACTTGAGGTGATCTTTATGATATCAAAAAGAAGTATTTAGGTATTCACCTGAAAGCATACATAAAGTCATTTTGGTATAATGGTCAGTAACATGTGAGCTTTTGTTGCATGATTTGGTTGAACTTCACATTCTGTCACCATTATCCCCCCTCCCTTTTCCTGAAAATGAACCCAATCACTCCACTCTTAAATTTATTAGATACTGCTAAACACTAAATGCAGGCATGCTAAAAACAAAATTAAAAAAAATATTACTTTTGACCTCATGAGCTAAGCATCAATTGTCTTACTAATATACTATGCTGCACAAAAGTTATCACATCTTTCAAATTTCTGATTGTGATTTATATTTTATCCCCCTTCTTCACCTATACCTTTCAACTCCGTTAATTATCTGTGCATTTTAGACATCCCCTCCCCCCAACTATTGTCTGATCTTATATTTTAATTGTTCCCTCATCCAGACTGTTGTGTCCCAGTTATGCCAGGAAGTATGTACTTTTTATATATTTTTAAAAAAAATATTTTTTTTTCTTTCTTTGTAGTAGACCTCAATTGGTTTATTGTCAAGAAATCGTGTCACTTGTCTTGTAAATTATATTTTTTCTGTCTTAGAAGGGACGACAGGAATGAAGGGTGAATAAATTTACTGTCTTCTCAAATTGGTAGAACACAGTGGTTTCCCCTTTTATATAGACATTGTAAAAACCAGTGGATTTCTTAATACCTAGAGCAAAGGTTCCTAACATTTTTTAAAAATTCACAACTTGATTTTATATAAATTAATCCAGCCACAACATTAACATACTGATGAACAAAGCTTTCAAAATGCATAAAAGATTTTTGAGCATTATATTATTCAAATAATTTATTGAGTTAGTAAATTCATTAGTAACCAGATTCAATTTCATTTGAAATAGGTTTTCATTAAATTTTTTTTTTATAATCAACATTTAATTTAATATGTATATAATTTGGTAGCTATCAAATAAAGATGGTATGGAAAAATGCTTTTTTGTAGAGATGTTTAGAGACAAATGGAAATATTATTATACTTTTAAACCTTTACTGTACCCATTACAAATGAAAAAGCTTTAAAATATTTATTTTTAGTTTACTCTTTCAGCTGGTTACCCTTAAATAATCATTTGTAAAGCTTAATGGAGTTACACAGCTGTTGGCTTTAAATCTTTGATTAGTTCAATCTAGTACCCATTATTTTTGTAAATACTTAAGAACAGTGTTTCCTGCCTGTCTTGCTTAATAGGTGCAGTTGGTATTTCAAGGGAGATTTTAAATTATGATTTTTATTTTTGAGATATATTTTTAAAAATTATTTCTGCTTTGAAATTTTTCCATCTAATTTAATTTCTTAAGTAAAAAATATATTAATAAAATAAGAATCCATTATTAAAAATGTATTTCTATGTTTATTTTGAGTCCTGGACCATAAACTATTACATAAGTGTTGTTGGACTAGAAAAAAAATGAAGTATAAATTTGATGGTGCAGATTTTTAGAAAATGTTGAGATATGCTGATATAAAAATATATAACAGTTCCTATACTTCTGTAAGTTTGATCAATAACATCTGTAAATCTATTTTCATTCCTATATTTTAAAGGGTTCCACATTTATTTTATGCTATTCTTAAGCATACATTATCAGTATAAGCTTCATTGCTTTATTAAAATTTGCATTTTATTCTACTCCCACACAATGCTCCTCATTGATATGCCTCTCTTCTTTTCACTTCGTTATGATGCCTAAATACAAAAATCCAATTAAATCGATTTTGATTTTTGGTTAAAATGATACCTACCAGTAACACCCATTATCTGACTTATTTTAATATTAAAAATTAACAATCTCTTCAAACATTGTATTAAGTACCAGAGAGATGCTCAGCTAAGTACACATATTGTGTTTACCTTATTACAGCAGGGGAAATACTCCTGAATCTTCCTAGATGTATATTTGAAATTTCATAGTTTTATGGTATTTATAATTTTAAATGTTTTTTTTTTTTGTATAGAAACAGTACAGAAAAAATGGCTCATTTTGTGTCGAGCAGTTCTTTCCGTTATCATCTCACAGTCTGATTTTATCCAGATGACATCTAATTCTCCTCAATTCAAACTTCCTTTTAAATCCTCTTACGCTTTGTCTTCAACATTAACTTAAGTCAGGTATTTTTATGATTACTTTTTCCACACCATCAAACAATATACTTAATTATTGACTCTGTGGTAGACAATATGTTCTATCACAACACTTGACTTTCCCTTGAGTTGAACTGTGCTGGATATGTAAAAAATTGAGCTGTCTCTGAGAGATGGCATTGTGCAAGGCAAACAATGTACATACACTTTGGAATTCAAACACATGTCTTGAAAATAGTTGTTGGGAATATATATGTTACATTTGCTTTAACATGTCAGGGATACTTAAATGCATTTAACATCTTCATCGTGCTGTGAAACTCTACATGTACTTTTCAAAAAGGAAAAATATTTATGACTTATGGATGTTTGCTGAGTTGATCAGATTTTTTAATTTTCACAACTCACTTTAACAGACACCAAATAATAGCTAAAATAAAGAGTATGTTTCAAAAAATGAACAATTAATTATTTTTGGGGACACTATATCAATTTTTCAATTGCCAGATTAAAGCTTACATTAGTTATATTATTGTCTTTATTAGTATGTTGCCTTAGTATGTAGCTGTTGGCCTTCTTCTTTTTTTTTTTTTAGCAGGCTGGCTGATGTTGTATCTAAAGATAGTTTTGTACTGGTAACCTAAGAGCAGATTTTTTATTGTTAACATTAAAAGTTGAAAACATATAAAACTAATGTGTAAACTACAGAGTTAGTAGTTTACTGTCAGATAATAACATGCAAATGATGTATTTGTCAGCGGTTATTAGCTCTATAGGCCTAAACATCTTTTTTCTGATCTTCCTCAACTTAATTTAAATGATTGATCTGATTGGCTCACACAATTTACTGTTAAGTGTCTTTTGTATTCTTCAACAAAAAAGAGTTTTATTTTCGGTTTGCCAGTATTATTCACAATTAGATTGAGCATTTTATCCAGTGCTGAACTAGACATTTTTAAAACTTCATCTTTAAAATCATTACTAATGTTTATAACCTAACTTGTTTATACAGGGAATACAATGGCAATGAGGGACATAATTGATTGGACAAAATTTATTTGATGAATTCCTGACATTTGAGAGGCTCATTAATGATGCCTGAATGTACTGAATTTGTTTCACCTGTCTGCTATGAGAATGCTGTCTTTTATTATCTTATTGTAAATAGAGCAGCCATGTATTGAATTGCTTAACTGGCACAATTGCACATAACAATATAAGCAGGTTTATGAATCAAAATATTTACCTTAAAATACTCATAGCAACACAAAATTCAGCCAATATTAGTAGCTAAGGCAAAATTATATTTAAAATCCACAAGTTACAAAAGCCATAAAATCATTACATTTGTATTTGAAATTAAACAAAAAAGTATAGCATTTTATGCCCAAGATGTTTGCCGTACACTTGGATGTCCTGGTGCATGTTGAGTGATTAACATCTATGCTTGTGTGCTTCTCTCATCTAACCTGCCCAGTGGCGACATTCAGACCTTGAAGGATCCGATTCTCAAAACCCGAGCACCAACGAGTCCTCGCCCAGACCTCACTCTCCGCGGCCCAAGACCAAAGAGTTGATTAGGGATCGGATACGCAGCACTTCCTATAGGGAGAAGAAGAGTCGAAAGGAGTTTAAACAACTTCGTAGGAATAGTGTGGGGGAAGATGGGTCACTGGTCAGTGGAAACTTCTCACTGCTTCTTATAGGCTATATTTTCTAACTTCATTTCATTGACTACATTATTATTTACTTACCTCACCTCATTGGCCAGTATTGTGTCTTCTCACCTCATTGGCTACTTTATTGTCTTATCACCTACTTGGCTACTGTATTGTATACTGATTGGCTACTTTTTTTGTTTCGTCTTTACACTCCATAAATTACATACTTTTCTTCCTGTCTTCACATTTGATGAAATATTGTTGTTAACTTCTCTGATTAACTATTACTTCAGTAAATGCAATCTGCTCACCCTTTTAGCAGCCATTTCAACACAACCTTTCTTGTCAAATACCACCACAATTTCTCAGTCTTCAATTGCATAGCTTCACTATGTCCTTGCAGCCAACGATGTACTGGAGGTTTCTCATGTAACAGTGTACCATTTAAAGAAAAAGTTTATTGCCCATATTCTCTGTGGAGATGAAGAGGGTATTTTTGTTTTCTAGATGAATAGAATCTGCAGGACATAGGAGGCTTTCTTTCGCAAACACCTGCCTGGTTCCTGCCTGGTTCACATTCTCTAATGTCCATTCATTATGTCACTACACTTCTTCTCATTCACCAAACTTAAGCTTTCATTCTACTGACCAAAGGTTGTCAAGCATTATTGTTGCTTTGATTAGTGTTCTGGCTACTGAGTCCTTGCTTCAAATGTAACATTGTAATAACAGAAAGCTTCATTTGGCGGATATGTTGTACTAACCAGCTCTTGTATTGAAGCAGACTTTAGGAGCAGCATTTGAAATGTTTGTTTTTTTAATTAACATGTTCTTTGCATAACCTTTTGGTATTTTTGTTCTATTAATCTGTTCTAAAAAAGTTATTGAAAAAAAACATTCAGTAGCGTTTGAATTACAAATTGATCACTAACTATTTTCAGCTATCCTGTAATGCATTTAAAAAAAAAAGCTGAGATACATGTTTCTCAAATTATGTGATAGTTAGGTGTTATAGCAGGTAATGGGATACACGATTGTGCCATAGAGCAAGCGTCTTAATGAAGAGTAATGTCTTAAAGATTTTAAGATGTTCCCATACTAAGCATTAATGACTGTTTTAAAACAATCTGATCCTTTTATTTTAGTCTCTTTTTGAAACAAGTGAATTATAAAAAAATAGCTACAACTTTTTTTTGAGAAAAATTGATTTAGATTATAACTTTTGGATGTAAGTTTCCAAAGCAGCCTAGACTATTTGAAGAGCTTCTGACATGATGCAGGGCAAACAAAGAGCCAGTTGACCAATATTGTCAAAAACATCAAGGCCTCCCAAAAAAAGAAGTTTTTAGAAAAGTCATAGCGATTGTATTTACAACATTTAAACAGAGTATTTTGCAAATCTTACCCCTTGTGTACAAAAGCACAACAAATACATGCACCATATATTTAATGTTCTTGTCTTACATCTTTTAGTGTTACACCTTCATATTTTAGTGTAACACACATATATTTTTTTTAAAAAACCTAAATAAGTCAGTCCTTAATATTCTATGAATAGACTTCAGGATTACTTAGACATTGTAGCAAACTCCATAAATATTTTATAAATTTAAAAGAAGGTTGAGTTATATTGTTTTAAAATTTAGTGCTACATTTTATATATAATATTTTTTTACTGACTTGATCATTATATCTTTAAATTTTGCACTTTATATATTTTATAATTCTAATTGAAAACTGACTTATTGTATTTTGTTCAACCATAACATTTTTAGAAAGTTTTGTTTTGAAATTGTGGTCACTTAACTGGCAAGTGATTAGTTGTTACGCTGGAAAATATTTTATACTATTAAACAAAAGCAGCCATACGTGTAAGCTATAATTTACAAAAGTCTTAAATTAAACATCACAGCTAATATTTTAAAGAAATAAATTAATTATTAAATTATCTCTGAGATACATAAAATGTCATCTAAGAAGGGATAAAATTTATCATTTTATTTTCATAGATTGAGATCCATTTAGATTTTATCTCTCACATGGTGGATAAGATGATATTATTAGTTTGAAAGAACTTGTTGGGTGACCTTTATTCTTAAGAAACAAATAAATAAAATATGCCAGTTGACACCACTGCTTTTTATTTATTTATTTTTTCTTTCTGTTTGCATTCTTTCAAGCTTATGATATCCCTATTTAAACCCTTACATTTCTTCATTAACATGGTGTAGATTTTATTTGCTCATATTAATCATGATTATTTTTTTACCGCAATGTATCAATTTGATCTGAGTGATTCACAGTTCAAATGTAGAGGTCAGAATAGTTTAATTAAATATAAAAATATCTGAAATGAGATTAAAGTATTGGTCATGTAATTATTATATTATACATGTAAAGCACTGGATTTTTCTCTAGATCATCGTATAAATTCTCTCTTGATTTAAGCAATACCCATATTTATTTCCTTGATGTTTACATAAGATAAATCTAAGATATAAATGTAACTGTAACGGACATGAGCTTGTGAAAATAACACACTTTAAATGGAACATGTTTATTTCTTTTGCTTCTGCCTAATGCTGATTATTATTAAATTATTAAATAGTCTCTGTGTCAACAATTTAATCACATTTATCGTCAAGTACCCTTTAACAGCACTAATATCAAGGAATTAGTGCTTTCATGATAAATTCATCTAAAAACAAATTATTTCAAATTTTTAAGAATATTTTCAAAAGAAAAACAAAAAGTCAGTTTGCTAATAATATACTTACTAACCTTTTGAATTCTTAGTCTTTGGACCAGGGCTGAAATCAATGGGTGGATATGTGAAATGATGGATTGAAGAGAACATTTGTTTTCCTTTGATAAGTGTTTAAATCTGCTTGCTGACTTTCACAGATACATAAGTTAGTGAACATACCACAGCAGTTTAGAAAAAAACGAACGTCTAAAGCTGTTGAGATGGTAGGATTCTGTTGTCTGACATGGTGACACCCCCACTTTGTAATAATGTTTCATATCTATCAGTTCATCTCTGCAATGTTTGTTCAGCTCTGGCACTCTAGTCAATAACACTTATCTAAGTGATCACATAATTCCTTTTATTAATCAATATTTTTTTATATACCATTTTTAAAATAACAACATTGTGGCCTATATAATAACATTATATATATTTTTGTATTCGTTGTTCTGACATTTTTAAAAAAAAAAAAGCAACAACTCTACTTTATCTAAAAATAAAGAAATAAAATAAAATTAAGAGATGAAACCCTACCACCACCCAAGCCATATTTTTATTAGATTGGTTTTGATCTTCCTCACTGTCTATTTAAAATGGCTACAAATGTCTCAGCTTCTATGAGGCTAATCCAATAGTTAATATATGAATTCTTCTTAATCAAAATATCAAAAAGAATGCCTGATCTTTACAAAAATAAAACATAGTCATTAAAAAAATATTTTTTCTTGTCATGTTTTTCTCACTACGGATTTGTGTTACTATTGCAGCCTCGTAAGGCTCTTTTGGACCAATTAAGTGCTGTGTTTGAAAGCACTGATGACCATCTGCCCGAGTCCATCTTCATGGTTAACACCTCAGAATGGCAGGGCCAGATGCTTGTTCAGAAGATACAGGATAGGCAGCTCCGATTGATTTGTACAGTTACAGAGGCAGATGTCAAGGCTGCCATTTGTTTCCTCGTCACCAAGATACAGAAGTTGTAAGTCTTTTTTTACATGATTTTTATTTAACTTGCTGTGTCTCATCAATATATAATATTTAACCCACTTCCTTCCACTGGACTTATTGAGATGAAATTGTGCATACACTTTTGGGGTGCACCAGATTTTGGCTCCGGGAACATCCTGCAACCAGCCATTTTTACAAATCTGGCTTCGGCAGGATTTCACTTCATAAATCCGGCTCAAGCTGGATTTTAAAAATTGAAGCCGGTATATCCCTATTACACATAGATTTCTGATGACAATACATGAATAGATCATAATCAGTAAGAAATAATTCATTAATGAACTTAATCAGTTAATTTTAAACTGTGATTGTCTTTGTATAGATATTTTCCCTTATACTTCACTAAAATGTGAATGCAAAGAAGTTGAGTGCTAGCCCTCTGACCTTGAGACCCAAGTTCGATCCCATTAGTTACCCAGTAGTATAATTTAATTCTTACAATTTTCTATCAATGATGCATAACTGAGTGGGAGAAATCTTTTCTTGTCTAGATACTCGTTAAGTTCTCACTCTATTTTAAGCTTCTGTAAAGTGAAAATAGGTCAGTTTATAAGCCTTTGGCCTCAGACCCTAGAAGTAAGGATGAGAAAAATGGGATTTTTGAAAGCCTTATAAAAAATCATTATACAGCACATGCTTTTCTTTGCGTGAAAACAATGAAAAAAATTAAAAAATTAAATTTATTTTTCCTGCTGCCCAGGAAAACTTTAAAGACTTAAAATGAAAACTTGGGACACTCATGGTATTTAATAGTTAATAGCTTTGAAATTTCCATGAACACCAACACTTCCATTTCAAGTCTTAAGAAATTTCATATTAATTTGTCATTTAACTTTGTGTTCTTAACCTGTATATGTCTCGATTTCTGCAGTTGCAATAGCAATGCCCGGACACCTGCTCCAATCAAAGTTGGTGTGGTTGGAGGTGATGCCTACATTAACTCAGTCCTACGACCCTACGTTGAACATTTCTCTAACAAGTCTCCAGACTGGCAGAACTACACCAAATTTCTTGTTATTCCTTTTGGTGGGTGTTTTATATATCGTGTTAAACAACATTTTGATTTGTTCTGTGTTGAGAAGAATTCCACTGAATTTTTTTTTTTACAACTGCCAAAGCAAATTAGATTGTGTCATTGGATAACCAACTACTGGTTCTTTTTGAATTTACTAGAAAATTTTATATAATGAGGGATAATTGTTTAAAAGATTGATGTCTGAATTTTATGTTAGCTCACAAAACTACATGATTACAGAATGTCATGCAAGATGAAGTGTACTTTTATCAATTGATTTGCCTATTTTATAAATGAATGGTAACTCAAGTCCAAAACAAATTTTAGTTCATTTCAATTGTTAAGCAATAAATGCCTATTTAACCATCAGGGCATTCATTCACTTTTTGTAATGATTTTACATTAAATTACTTCATTATAAATGAGTGAAAAAAATTTTAAGATAATGTAATCCAATCACCATGGAAGTGAACATGCGCTCATGGTGGAAGTTTGAAAAAATGAGAATTGTCTATTAGAGTTTCCATCATCAGGTCCCAGCTCTATTGGAAAATACATAGCCAGTGTGGACAGTACCTATGGCTCACTGTTCTTAGATCAACAGTGGAAAGATACATTTGAAAAGCTAGATTCTCCAAAACTGGGTATGTAATCTGATGTCCATATTTCTGGTAGCACCTTTTTTTTTAATACTTTTCTAACCACAGCTTAAAGAAAGTACCTTCTACTTATAGATGCATCTTTAAATAATTTTTAAGTTTATAATTTTGTACATTATTAAACTTAATGTTTTAATTATGGTTGCATGAACCTGCTAAGTCATTTGAGAAGGTATTGTCAGATAAAGCTTTTTTTATTTAAGACTCAATGTTTAATTATGGTTCTTGGATGTTTGGATGTGCTGCATCAGATTTTGATACCACTTAACTTTTCACAAATTTTTTATATTTTTTTAATGTGTTCCAAGAGAAAAAAATTACCTAACCTAGTTGGTTACCTAACCTAATTAGCTTGGAAATCATAGTTATATTTTGGACTATTATTATTTGTGTCTATATGTGACTTGACATTTTGATATTTGTTGCATTTATTTTATGAGTGATAACATATTCACAAGTAACCAGCAAATTAAAAAAAAAAAAATTCCTCAGATTCCCAAGACATAATCAACAGAATGTCCAAGTACATTAATGGTGCCAATGGAACACACCAGATGCCTATAGCTGAAGCACTTATCATGTGTAAAGGAAGGAGGTAACAGAATTAATGCTGTCCAACAGTTATATATATCTTAGTTCATTGAACCATGGCTCTTGTGTTTGTTTATTTTGAATTCCAACAGTTGAAAAACTAAACAAACTAAAAAAATAACTTTCAGATACAGCTGAGGCTTTCTTTAACATTTTATTTACTGTTGTTAAAAACCATCTATTTCTGTTTCTAATTTATTAACAATTTTAAAACATAAATCAGAATTTTCTTCTTTATGCTTACGCGATCATTTATATAATTGTGATGTTAATTTTGTTACGCAATGTAGTCACTGGGCACTCTTAATGTCCTTCCTCATCTGTTTCTGTTCTTTTTGTTCCAGCTCTGATGAAGTGTCCTCACAAATGTTCATCCCCTTTCTCAGTGTAGGTTTAATATATTATCACATTTTTAGTTGTGGACTTATAAAAACAACTTTTAGATCAAAAGAAGTAAAGGGTATAAGAGTAATTATAAGATAATTCTTAGAGTTAAAATGGGTTAATGGGGCCGCGGTGGTTGAGTGGCAAGCGCGCTCGACTGGCGTTCCAATTGTCACGAGTTCGAATCCATGGGAAGCCAAGGACTTGTTCCCGGGGCCTAGGGCGTCCCCGAGCTCCACCCAGCTCCTAATGGGTGAAAGCGGCGGGGTAATGTGTGGAACCCTTAGCCGTGGCATGTGAACGCTGCGTCACTTGCCAAAAAAACAACTGCTGCTTTGCAGATGGTCTTGGCTGACCAAAGGCTATGGAAGCAAATCCAGAAAATACAGCAGGCTGAAGTCGGAGACCACGGGCCAATTGGCGTAAAACTCATGGCACGCCAAACTCAATATTCAATATTGAGAACGAAGAAGAAGAAATGGGTTAATCAATCTTAGAGTAAATGGGGTCTTTAGGTATTAACTAAAATAACTCATGTTAAGATTAAATGTAAAAAAATCTTTAATTTCAGGAGGTGAGGATAGGAACATTAGATACCTTCAGCTCATCAGGTAAATAGGTGTTACCAAAGTTAACAAAAATCATGTATTTAAAGTAAATTACATTAATTAATTTACACATTACATTTATTTATCCTAGGTTGTAAAAAAAAGGAACCTTTGTATTTATAATTATTTTCCGATAAACTACCATCAAGTATGCTCCTAATATTTCCCTTTAATTAAGTCATATGTTCATTTGCAAGAGTTTTAAACTCCACAGTTGAGTATGATGACAGCATTCCTCCCATTGGACTCTCCAGCTCTCCACCTGCTTCTACTCCAGTTTTGGACAAAGCCAAAGATGGCCACACACCTCCGAGCTCACCAAATATCGGTGCTGCTGCAGCTATGTCACCACCTACAAGGTTAGCACTGGCTCTATGTTGACAGTCTTCTTTTTCTTGACTCAGACCATGTCTTCTGATACATTCATTGTCTGTGCACACATTTTGTAAAGAATTAAACTAGGGCTTTTGAAATTTATGATTAATTTTTTGATTAATTTTTAAAATTTTATCGATTAAAATAATTTTAATCCATAAAAATGTGATTAAAAGTTAAGAAAATATGTATAATATTTTTGTTTCAATTTATTATTTTAAAAAATTAATAAACAATATAATAGCCCAGATCACAGGATCTGTATCACTGAGGAAAATAGTACAACAGTCCATAGCAGTTAAAAAAGCGTGTTGTGTTTCTCGCCGTAAAATAAATATTATGAGACGTCATTGTTTCAGCTTATATTTCAATATAGTACAAAACAGTCCTTAGCAGTTAAAGAAATGTGTGGTGTTTCTCGCTGTAAAAAAATATTATATGACATTGTTTTAGCTTTTATTTTAATTTTAGAAAAGGGAACTATTTAAAAAGCGCATTTGAGGATTTATAATTAGAAAATACTTTGTGTACATTTCAGGATGTTTAATATTTCGTATTTATCAAAACAGGGAAAAAGGATAAATTAATTGGGCTTTTGAAAAAGTGGGCACCGAAGGCACCCTACAACCCCTAGTTATTTATAATAAATAATAATTTATATTTTTCTCCCAAGTATTCTTATAATTTATTAATTTATGTAGACGTGGATTTAATAAAATATAATTTAGTTCAATCAAAATATTATTTTTCTATGTCTATGAGACGGGAAATAACTTTATAAAATAAACAAATTTCAATTACCTGTTTTTGTTACTTCCCTTGAGATGTTCAGTTTAATCAAAATTAATGATTTATAATTCATGAAATTAATCATTAATTTTTCAAAAGTTAACAATTAGATTTAAACTAATCGTTACCAGTCCTAAATTAAGCACAACTTGAATGGTCATTAAATAATCTGTGCAACAGAAGTTTTAATTCTTTAAATAGTGTTTTCTTAATCAGGGGTTCCCTGCTCTGGAAGGTTACAAAGTCAATGCCAGGTTATGCAGGAGTTCATTACAATACTTTTTATTGTTAGGGATTTGTTGAAATTCATTCAAAAGGAGATGGAGTGCTGTACTGCATTAAGGTTAAAATTCTCTTTTCATAACCTAATGCACAACACCTATTTATGAATTTGATATGTCAATTTTCAGCACCTCGGGTACAGCCCTGTCTTCTCTGTCTTCCCCTGCGGAATTTATGGACCTGCAGGTTGACTACTGGGTTGTTGCCCCTCCTAAGTCTGACAATTTGGAGAAAGATAAAGACAAGGAGAAAGACAGGAAAGACAAAAAAGACATGAACAAATGCTCCCTCAAGACAGCCTTCCGAGCCTTGTATGCCAATCGGCTGCCTCATTGTGGAGGTATACAGACGGCAACATTTTCACTCATGGTCGTAACCAAGGAAAAGAAACAAAAGAGTAAGTAATGATCACCTCAGGTAGATTTATATCCTGAGCAACAAATGTTCATAAACTTTACGTGGATCTAGTGACTGTGTGGCTTTTATGAGATCCAGACTAAATCAGAGTGGCCAATCCAGCAGGGCTTGCCACTTTAAATATTGTGGCACAACAGAAGTATCAGAAGGAACACATTTCTTTTTTTATAAATGATTATTCTCATTTTATTTTCAGTAATGCACATTTAATAAATAACGATAAATATACATTTCCTTTTGTGACAGTTTGTGCCATTTTATTGTACCCACCCACCACTTTCTTAGAGAGTTTAAAAAAGATTGAAATAAGTAATGGTAAATAAAGACTTAAATAATGTTTACTATTTGGTAAATGCTACAATAATAGGATCAATATGTAGTACGTGAATTACTCATGTAGTATGATGAAACAACTTGCAAGTGCAAGAGAAAGGTGTCAGCATTTTAATTGAGCATCTAGATTTGAGATTGGCTAGGAAACATTGTAATGTTATTTCAAACTGTAAATAATTTACCGAGTGTATTTTTAAAGTTTTGAAAAATATATGGGAGTAATAATATACAGTTTTATACTTAGTACTGGCGTAATTAAACCTAAGACTAAAAGGCTGTTGATTTTCAGGCACATTACAGTTAGAATTTATATGGACCTGATTTAACCTATAGACAGAGATGTTTCTTATTTTGAATATTCCCAGTCATGAGGATCGGAAAGAAAGGCAAAGACCTAGAATCAAAGAGTCAGGCCATTGAAGGTGTCAGTCGAATGGTGTGCACATCAAAGAGCCAGAATGTTAAACTTAGAGGTCAGTTCTTAATGAACTAATTTAAAACAAAGAAAATCCTATTTAAGTCTGGTTTGTGACATACTAAATGATAAAAAAAATTGATCCATTTACAATTGTCAAGTTATTTTTATTAGCCATGTTAAAAAAAAAAAAGAAATAAAAGCCATTTCCTTATGTAGCACCAAATTCACCGGAGTGAATTTGTATATAGCTTGCTGATATAAAAATTGTGTAAGTATGACATTAATTATAGCTTGCTGATATAAAAATTGTGTCATATGACATTAATTATAGCTTGCTGATATACAAATTGTGTTAGCATGACATTAATTATAGCTTGCTGATAAAAAAATTGTGTTAGTATGACATTACTTATAGCTTGCTGATAAAAAAATTGTGTTAGTATGACATAAATTAAAACTCTTAGACCTACGACCACCATCAAAAGTTTAAACTTTTTTTGTTTTGTTTCTATTTGTGTACTTCCAGTACTTGTAGATGGTGTCGAGTGGAGTGGGGTCAAGTTTTTTCAGCTGTCCTCCCAATGGCAGACCCATGTCAAAAACTTTCCTGTTGCAGTCTTTACTTCTCTGGACTTGTAATAGAATCAAACAGATGATCGACCGACCCATCAGTAAAAAAAAAAAAAATGTATCGCTCCTGTTGTCAGAGCAACCACTTGTGTTCACAGTACCTTGTTGTCACCTAGCAACCCAAATTTTCAACACCTCAATTAGCTAACAACAAGTGCTTCCCGACATGGTGGAGCCTTTCAAAGACTGGAGTCCTGGACCGTTGAACTCATGTCAAAAGAGTGTCAGCTGACAGGAAGTTGTGACTCTACCTAGCTGAGATCTTCATGCTGATTCCTTCACTCTGGAATCATCAAGTTGCTGAGGGAGCGTTCAAGCATGGCAAATGGGTATCATTGATTATGTTTTCTTTTAAACGAACAAGAACACAACTAAATGTGGATTCTGTGGATGCTAAAGTGAAGATTTTTTTCTTCTTTTAACTTGACAAGAAAAATCTTGTAAACATTTTTATATTTTAAAAACCCTTTCATTGACATAAATGTGTCTTGATTGCATATTTTGATCACAAGTCTACAGTATTACACATGTGCAGATATATTTACCCCTGGGGGGGGGGGGGGGGGGGAAGGGGAAAGCAGTGGCATGTTGAAGGAGAGCTCTTCTACTTATCTTATTTATTAAAAGGGGGAACAACTGAGGTCATCCATCCCCCTTGTGAATCCTTTAACCTTACCTCTGGATTATTGACATTGATTTTGTTGAATGTTCCCTGACTATATCCACACTCTAGCTGCTCTACAGTTATTGACGGCAATAAATGGTTTATTATTTGGCAGGTGAAGATTCCAAATCTTTTTTAAAAAAAATATATTAAAAAAGTGGAAATTCAAAATCAAAAGAAAACAAAAAGATTAAAAATTTTATTTAAACAAATTATTTTTATTGATGTGAAATTAAAATCAATTTTTATATCAATGAGAGGCTAGTTCATGAAGCTAGTCATTTTGCTCTAGCATCCTGTGCTATCAACTGCAATAGTTCACTGTTTGCAGGACCATCAACACCATTTGCCATATGATCAAAGATTCTCTTACTTAAAATACATATATATATATTTATTTATTTAGCATAGGAAACGTACCTGTCCAGCTGTCAATAATGCTTTTTCTGTATGCAGACATGTCTGACAAATGTATATGTATTTTTTTGTTGGAATCAACCAAATATAAAGCCGTAGATTTTGACCCTATTATATATTAATTATCATTTTTAAAATCCTTTTCAAGGCTTTCAGATAAGTTTTTATAATATCACATTCGTTTTCTCTCTGCTCTTGCATTTAAAGTTTAATGTTCATTCAATTTTTCTTTTTTTAAAAAAAACACATCAACTTTGTGTCAGCAAAGATAACTTTGAAGGGGGTTGGAACTCATGTTGACTTTGAACTGCATTTATTGTTGCCATGTGTTACCATGAACTTCCATCTAACACTCTAATGTATGCCCCATGATTCCATACTCAGTGTGTAAGTAAGGTACGGCATCTTGATTGAATGCTATCCGTTCAAATGAGTCAATCTTGAGTCTAGTGAGGTAAGGCCCATTTATTTCTTTAAGTCTTTCAATAGGCAGTCAAAGTATGTTCATTTCAATGATAATACAAGCAGTGGTTGTGGAATTATTTTTATGCAGACATCACCAGCCAAATAGGAATATTTTAAACCTAGGCTTTTTTATGACTTATTTTATTTTTTTTTAGCCTGTTAAAAAATCATGCCATCATTTGCCATTACTTACCAATGTTTCAAGCTTGGGTTTTTTTTTAAAGCATCATATGTCCCATTAAGAGGGAATGGTAGTTCAGAAAAACAAGACATTTTTGTGTAGTTAAAAAAAAAAAGTATATTAATAACCAATCATTGTGCAATATTGGCCTACACATGCTTGGATGTCATGTGACCTTTATGTTTGTGTATAGGTTTTATGTGTGAGTATCATTACAGTGGTAACTGAGCTCTCATTAAATATAAAAGTGTGTGTGTAGAAGGTAATTGGTTGAATGTTTTATATTAGTAAACTGGTTGAATGTGTTGTGATGTGTTGGGTAAATGTGTGTGTAACAGCACACTAGTTTTAAATATTTTATGGATGGTTGAATGTGTGGTTAGTGTTTTGCTTACTAATGCCCTGATTTTAAGTGAGGTTTAATATGTGTGCAATAAGTTACAATACTTGATGTTTATGTGATAAAAGTTATTGCCAGTGTGATTGTATGTATAAAAGATGATAATGGGTACAGATTTACCTGATGTGTGCATGAAGCAGGCTTGTACAGTTGTGCACATGGGTACAGTGAAGTACACTTACAGCTGATTAGTATCTCATGTATCCCACAAATTCGCTTGTGATTGCCGGCTTGCAGTTAACTGACTGAATTTCTTGAACAAACAAGTGTGATTGTAGATGATAATTTTTTTAGTCCAAAATTGTAAATATTAATTTATGTGCATTGTCATTTTTTTTATATACATGTAAATCTATTCATGTGCTGTGCTCATGTGTCATGTGTGTTCAAAACTAATGCTGTAGATGTGTAAAGAAAATGCCCCTAAAGATTGAGTTCAGTGCAACAAGTAGGTCATATTACACAGATGTGAAATTTAAAGTGTCAAAAGGAATCTTTTATCTTGAGTTTCTGACATCTGTCAAAACATTGTTTTGTTTATATCACAAATTAAAAGTTCTTTTTATTTCAAGTTGTTCCTGCCCATGTATCTAAATGCCTAATGATCAGCCAGTGTTCACTACTAGCTAGGTGTGTATTTCTCTCTACTTGTGTTTGGAGTACACTTCTGATGGCTAAATCCATGATATTTACCAGACATTGCTGTCTGCATGTAGAAAGTTGTATATCAAATTCTTTATACCCAATTTTGTCTCTATTTGTCAATACAACTCAATGCTCATATTTTTTTACTACCCTATATGATGTTATTAGTTGATTGTTCTTTGAAATACTTTTTTGTACCTTTCTATCCAAGTTCAGTGTTTATTGAGTGCAGTTAGTTTCACAGTGATGTGCCCCTGTCCCATCTTCCTGCTTCTTGTGTTCCCTCAAAAGCAAATTTTTATTTTGTTTTAAACAAAAGTTATAACGTTGTCAAGTCTCTCTTTTTTTATATTCATATTGAAAACTTCTTTCCACACTGTGATGATAAACTTTTTAGCTAAACATTCTTCCTGAGGTCAGTGCTTTACCAGGCCAGTTCTACATTGTGATGTGAAGGCCATCAAGTTTGTCGGCTCACACTTTACAAACTGCTCTTAGGCAAGTCGCCATGAACCACCTGCTTCACTGTCTAGTGTGTCAATAATTTTATAAGACAGTGTCATTCAAAGTTTTCTCACTTCACAGGTCTAATATTTGGAAAATGATCACCACATTTCTTTTTGTAATTTGTTCCATATCACTTAGGCTGTTCATTGCTTATATCCAACACCTAGTTTTAATGGTCTGTGTATTGCGTATGTCCAACACCTAGTTTTAATGGTCTGTGTATTGCGTATGTCCAACACCTAGTTTTAATGGTCTGTGTATTGCGTATGTCCAACACCTAGTTTTAATGGTCTGTGTATTGCCACTGCTAAAACCATATTCTAGTCCTATCTAACAAAAATCTGAATGTTAATATTTGTATAAACTTTTTTTGTAAAATTTCTGCTTTAAATTAAAAATAACCATTGAAGTTACCTACTAGACCACATCCCTTTCATGAAACAAGTCATTTGTGTAGAAATGTATTATCTAGTCCAGAAGATGAATCTTTTTGTCATGCTTTCATTATTGTGTCTGCAACTCACATCATTGTTCAAGAATTGGAGGGTGGGAGATCTTCAGCTTTGGTTGATTGGGGTGGGGGGGGGGCTTCAACTTTGGTTGATTGGGGTGATGGGGCTTCAGCTTTGGTTGATGGGGGCCAAGCTTTTGCAAAGGGAGCACCACTTGATAGTTTAGTGAAGCACCTTAGTAGGTCTTTTGTCATCATCAGGATTAAATTACTTCATTCATTTGATCTTTGATGCTATTTCTGATATTATGTAAGATGAACACAGTTTTAATATAAACACAAAAAATTGTTTTTGGATAGTTGCAAGTTTTATAACATGTATTGCGTATTACACAATTAAAACAAATCCTCTGAATATTTTATGATTTCAAAATAATGTTTGTTTAGATTTTACATGTAGAATTGGCTTTTGTGTATCTAGAGCGCCCTGGCCCATTCACTGAGTTGTGTTCAAATATTGTTACCAAAATAATCTTTACAGTTCATTGACTTGTCCAAGTAAATGGAAAGACGTAAACAGGGTAAGGGTTAGCCTGACAGGACGATGTTTCCTCCTGTCAGGCTAACCCTTACCCTGTTTACGTCTTTTCCATTTACTTTTTTATAGGGCTGTTATCGATTAATTAAAATTTAATCGTTAACTTTTGAAAAATTACCGAATAATTAATAGATAATTTTGATTATGCTAAAAATAATATGTATGATGTCATTAAACTGAAAATTTCAAGGGAAGTAACAAAAACAGGGAATTATTTTTTGAATTTAAATATAAGAGCTTATTTCAAAGTTTACACTTACAAAATTTGTCTTTTTAAATGGAGAAGTGTGTACGTAAAAAAAAAAAGGAAACTATTATTAATTATTAGTAATCAATCATTTATTAATCAATCGTAAAAATTACTTAAAGCAACCTCTTCAATTTAATCACTATTTTATCGATTAAAATAATTTTAATCGATAAACTTTTTTACCGATTAATCGAGAAATTAATCGTTAATTTCCGCAGCCCTACTTTTTTATAAGTCTGATTTTTGTTGACTTGACCAGACTTGTAAACCAAACCAAACCAAAATAATAGATCAGGCGAATGTCCTTTGTTCTTGTTTGTGCAAGGTGCCAAGTCTTACAGATGATCTTCTGTCAGACGTCTGGAGTTTTTTGATTGGGACAAACAGAATGCATTCATTCATGCCTAGTTTAATGAGTGTCAGAAACACGTCTTATATTCATGTGTCACAAACACGAACTCAGAGGTGGAATCAAAATCTGCTTATGTCATTCCCGGCTGATTTTGATTAGTGATGTTAAAAATGTGTCAATGACTTTGATGTTGTTTTAAAATCTGTGTCTCGGTTATTAAGAAAATAATTGTGAGATAATGGAAAGAAAGTTCCAAACAACAATTTTTGTGTTGTTAAAACTCAAAGATGTTAAACCTTATCATTTAATGTTTATCTAAATAGAGAAGTTGTTTTTTTAATTAAAAAAAACTAGATATCATCTCATGCATATTCAGCTTAAGGATGAGCTTTTTTTATTCTTCATCTAATGCATTTCTCAATGTTTATCAGATGCCTCTCTCACAGCTTTTCAGCTTGAGTGTCTGACAAGATTCATTAAGTCCCCCCCCCCCCCACCTACCACAATGAAACCCATGATTTTCATCAATACGATACCATCAAAGCCCATCTTGGCGCCCTCACTTGTCTGACGCTCAGGGACACCAGTTCCCCCCTCTCTGCCCACATAGCTGTGCCTCTCTTTTCTCTTATAGTAACATTTAATGCTTTTATCTACAGGTGCCGTTTGGTGCTATTCTGTAACATCCCATGACCATCTCATGTATATTCCTTCTAAACTAAATTTCTGTGATTTAAAAGCCTAAACTAAATTTACTTAACTCAATTTTTTTTTTATAATCTCTTTCTCATGTAAAATCCAAGTTTAACAAATAAGTTTTTTCTTTCTTTCTTTTACTTCGTTTTTAACAATAAAAAAACAGTTTATGCGAAAATGTTTATTTATGAACTAATGGAAGGAAATTAAAATATTCATGTCAGCCATCTCTCTGTTCATTCTGCACATTAAAGATTCAGTACTACCATGTAGCAATTGAAAAATAGTTGTCATCCTTAACTAATAGTCAAAATTGTACCCTCTCCAAGAACTACATCAAATTATTGAGTTTATAATGATATAAAATATTTTTAAAGTGCCCACAAAATCCGACTTTTTGCTTTTAGTTGGTTTTTTCCTTTTTACATTTTTTAAAATTTTAGTTTCAAACTTATTTATATTATGGAACATTTTCCTTTATTTTGGTTCGACTCAATGATTACTTGGCCTTGGCTCCATATGACCATTTTTGGTATCAATGGGGATCATGTATTCACATTGCCTGTGCCATTCCCAATCCATGTCATTGATTTAGTAACCAAAGTGTTGGCCTCTAGTGAGTTAATTTCCCATCTCAAGTTTTCAGTCAACACTAGACTTAATTAATGAATAAACCAGTATTGTTCAAAGCTTGTGTTTGGCTACACACGTTATTCTTAATTTTTTTTTATGTATCCAGAATCTGTGAATTTTAGGGTTTTAACAGGGGATCAATCCAATGTCCACTTTAAGCCGTGACGCTGCCCAGATATCTAAGTGCTATAAACTATCAATGTTTGTGGGGAGTAAAATTTTTCCCCAAAAAATTGGTTGCTGTGCTACTTAACGCACAAGTATATTATTTTGCACTCGGACCAACAAACCTTAGAGGGAACATTGCAGGGGACCTTGTCTTAACTAATAAAAATGGCCCCACCAGGAAAAAGATGATATTTGGCACTCCTTGTCTTGTCTTGTAGATAGCTTTAATAGTTTAATTCTCCAGGGTCACATCTAAAGACTATATGGCAACACAAAATGGACGTTTGAAATCACTGGTCAGACCAGTCAGCTGTTAAAACTTGGGAAAACTTTTTTTACTCTAGGTTCAGGGGTGAAATTGTGTTGTTGTTTTCATAATTAGATATTATTGTTCATTCTTCAAAATCACTGTTCTTCTAATATATAATTTACTTAATTGATGTTATATCTAAAGTCTTGAATTTTGCAAAAGGGGGGTTCATAAAGTACGTCAGGCTATTTTTGACAATTTTTAACTCCCCCCACCCCCCTGTCACAAACTTTCACAAATC
>MUZC01004282.1:334898-348100 GCA_002072015.1 Radix auricularia | reverse complement strand
CATGTCATCATACGATTAGCATACCCCCCCCCTCAAAAAACCTTAGCATCCCTTTGCTCACTGTTTTTACACCACTGTACTACAGTAGTATTTCAATGTCATCATTTTACAATCGTTGACTCATTACATCAAAATTTGCATTTACACAATAAAACAAAGCGGTAAAAGGCTAATGGTAGTAATAGCGGGCATATTGACGAAAATTTTGAGGCCTTTCGAACGGGTAACCCGGGTACCCGTTCAAAGTTTTGACGGGTACCCGGGCTGCATTTTTCAACAATATTGACAGCCCTAAGCTTAATATGAAATTTAATTAAGAAAGAACCACTGGAAAAGTTTACCGTGTACACTCTTTCGTTCATATTCATAAGCCTCTTTTTTGGAAGAGAATAGTAAAGAAAGTGTGTAACCTGCTTGTAAGCCGATTCCAAGAGTTATTGGTGTCTTTTTGTATCTTTGTTAACAGTGGTGAAACCACTTACATTTAAATTTGTTGTTGAAAACGCATTTTTAAACCAGTTTATTAAAACATTCACAAAAATAATTAAAATGAACAAAAAAGGTAAGTGCAAATGTTTAATATTTTATGGCTTCTGATAGAGCAGTCTAATGTTGTAGGATGTAGAAAAAAAAACTTGATGATCTACAAGGGTCTCCAAACTACGGCCCGCGGGCCAGATGCGGCCCACGAGTCCCTCTCATCCAGCCCCTGGAGACCTTTTCATCTCCAAAAAGGGATACTTTTTTAACCTGTAGTTTACCATAAAACTTAGTAGTTCGGGGTTAGTAGTTGGCCCCCAAAACGCTGTTTGACAGTTATGCGGCCCTTCGGCAGAAAAGTTTGTAGACCCCTGATCTACAATAACAACACCGATATTCAATATACATGCAGAAATCACCTATGACCCGCTCATAAGCCAACCCCCCAACATTTTCCCCTAGATTTTGTCCAAAATAATTTGGCTTTAGAACAAGTATAAACGTTAATAACAAAAACAATGACTCAAGAGGGGTAATGAGTTAAAAAATCTTGAATTTCTCTGATTTTAGTGGCATCTCACATTTTTGATGTTTTTGAGTCATTTTTATTGAATTAAAAAAAAAAATGAATAGCTTGGAAAGTATTGTATAAAATAAATACACTATTTTAATTGATTTAAATTTCCAGGACATCTTCAACAGAAGGGGGTGGAATGCTTTTTCAACAACAAAAAGTTGGTCTCTTCTGTGGATTTAGTATTCTTTTGTGTGCTCCCATCCCAGATGCCTGGTGTAGCATATGAGGTTAAGGATTCCATTTCACCAACGCTTGTAACAGTGTGTCCATTCAGCAGCCTAACGGCAAAGAAATTGCGACAAATGCTTGGAACTTCTAATATTATACGCCCACAGCTGATGTGGCCAGAAGAAAATCCTAATGCAAATTATAACTATGAAATTGAGGTAGCAAAAGCCTTCAAAAATAAACAGACTGTGATGGCAACATGTCCTCTTGGTGTCCCACGGGAAGGTATTAAATATAAATGATCTTGAAGTACAAGTTATGAATTTAAAGGCATAGTAGTCTAATTGTAAATAAAACAAAAGTAAATTATTTTTCTTGATGCATATTAATAAGATCTCTTTCAATGTCATCATTTCTGGAGATCAAGGCTTTCTTTAATTTGTCATCATCATCATCAACAGTAGATTTATGTCTCAATATTCAGATCTTGCCTTGCCTTTTGTACTTACTTTATTCAGGCGTAACTGTTTACTCGGATGCAAAGCTGGTAGGGATGATTATTTTAGCTGTTTCCAACATGTGTCATCATAAAGGCCTCACTGCTTCTCAAACTATAGCTATCATCTCAAGGGCAGTGTTTGGAGAATCTAAGAAGAAACCCCTGGCCTGTGATCATTTGACAATTAAAGACTTTGGTGTTGATAAGACAACCAATGGGTCTGACAAGTAAGTATCCACATGCAATTTATTGACAAAGAGGTAACATTGAACTCTCTTAAAATCAACACTATATTCAACCATGCAAAGTATAGCTCAGATTTAATATTTTTCAAACTAAGTTAAAAAAAATTATAGTCCTTAATCATTTCCTCACTGCAAGCTATTTTCAGAGTGATATTAGGGGTCTTATCATAGTACATTAATTGTAAGCTAGTTACTATCTTACCCATATAGCAATTGGCACTTCTTTTCAAGTATAAGTATCACTGTCTTATATCATGACTATTCATTCTGCAGATTTTTTCCTCTATTTGACCTGGCACTTAGCCATGAGATGGAAACTTCACTGTTCAAAACATTGCAGAGAAATAAATCCATGCAAGAAGAATTTGCTAAAAGGTACTGGCATGTGTTTGATGATTATATCTGCAAAGAAACTTTTGGACAACTGGCTTGAGACTTCTTAATTAGGGCCTCAACTACACATGGGGGATGGTGTACAATGGGCCATAGATGCTCAAGCTGTGTAACACAACATTGGACAACAGGATCTTATGGCCAAAACTAGCCACACTATTTCAAGTTGAGTCGGCTGATTTTGCTGCAGGAAATTATTTATTTGATTTTTTGTGTTGAAATAATCTTCTGTACAGAAGGAGCGTCTGTAACATATAAGATGTTAAGATACTATGCATAATAAATGAGAGTATGGGTGCAAATATTATCTCTGGGCCATTTAAGTAATATTTTATCTCTTACATGTGTATCAAATTTTGTAAATATTTTGTGGACCATATAGTTGTCAATCAGGTATTTGTTTCTTATTTAAGTAAATTGAAATGATGCTTTTATTTACTATATCATGTTTTCATGCCCCAAACAATATAGAAAAAATAAAATTATAATATACAGTGGTAATTTGAGATACAAATGCTTCAAGATACAAAAAATCCAAGATACGAAAGGCAACTCGAAGAATTTTTTGTTTCCAAGACAGGAAAAAAATCCAAAATACCAAAAATGCGCAGCTGGCAATATTGGGCATCCCATGACTGCATTCAACGTCATTAACAGTTCTTGCACAGTTCAACGCCATTTGCCTGACTCATTTTTAGAAACATTTCAATCAAACACAAGCTACCTTTGATCAACATTTGCTAAGAGACCATTAGTTAGCTAAGATTAAAAAGTAGTTTTTAAAAATAAGACAAGGTTTTGGTGGAAGTGAGGCAAAGGAAATGAAAGGCGAAACCAAAAATTAGAAAGCACAACACAAAATTTTTAAAAAGAAAAAAAGCACACATAAGTTTAAGTGTTTTGTTAAGTTTGTTTAGTTTATAGTTGTACTAAATGTAAATGCTTATTTTGCATTAATTCATGCAAAGTTTGTATATATAACATATTATTTTCATGAAGTTAAATGTTTCATAAATAATGCCATAATATTTTCTGCCATCCGTTCTCCTCCGCTACCACCTACTCTGACACTTTGCTACATCACCTCACTCAAAAGGTACATTAGTATCCATATTATTTTTAATTTATTTTATTCTGGTTCATTGTTTCATTATTATTTATTTAATTTCAATGTGTAATTTTAAGGACTGAAGAATCCTTTTTTTTCCTATAGTTTTCCATGATATTTTCAATTTTTAGTGTTCGTCTGTGTGGCTTGGAATGGATTTAGTATTTTACATGTAAAACTTAGTTCGAGATACAAAAGCCTGGAATGGATTCATTTCATATCTGGAGGTACCACTGTATTTGTGCAGAAATGTATTTTTTAAAGTTTATTATATTGCATGAATTTCGTGGGTTTTTTTTGTGGCAAAACCTTATTATATTTATGAGTTCAATAAATATTGCAGAATGTGAATACATAACTGAAACATTAAGTGTTTAAGAGTTAATAATAACTTCTTTTCTTGTGTACAAAATGATGTTCAAAATCTGAAAAATTTGTTATCACTAAAAAAAATTACACTGTTACATTTGCTTTACAAATTAAAATAAGCGTGTTTTTAAAAAGTACCTTATTAAACTTGTCAAGGTATGAGAATCACTGCGTTTTTAAGTTGTATTTTTGCCTGGTCACAAGCTCATGTTTTGAGCTTTGGGGAGCGGTGTTCAGTCCATGCAAGGTCTGTCCAGGCCCACGGTATATAACTCGGGTGTGTCTCGGCTGTAAGGGACACAGGAGAGATAGGCTACGGAGACCAGTGGCGTAGTGACAGGTCGCCGGGTGTCCGGAACACGAGAATACCCCAGCTGTTAGAGTTGCCATGTTAGTCTGTAGGACTGTACGGCGGGCTAGATTATAACTAAGAGACACGGAGATATGTGATAGTGAGAAGACCAGAAGTTGTACATAGTTGACAAGTGTCTATGAATATAATAAAGATTGCTGTTGAGAAAAGGACTTGAGTTGAATTATTGTACAGCAGTTGTTGGTGTGTGAGCCTCGGGACTGAACCCTAGACAACGATACCCTACAAAACTTTTTATAAGAGGCCAAAAACCATAGTTTGAGAGAAATATATATAAAATAACATACCTTAAATGTCGTGGGGAAAAAAATCATTTAAAAAATACAATGTATAATAAGGATTTTAAAAATAATGTTAATAGTATAACCATGGGAATTATGGGTCTGCCTGAAGTTAAATGTCCCATTCCAAATATTTGTCACAACTATAAAAATTATCTTTAGCGATTTGGCAGCCAAAAGTAAGCTAGATCTGATCTAAGGGCCATAGTTTAAAGTTTAAGGAGTCAACAGCTGCTCAACAGTAAGCATGTTTAACAAGTTTATGTTGGACTGGATTTGGATACAATGTTTATTTTGTTATCTATGATCCTATGGGAATGATAATAAATGCAATTTTTGAAGTACAGCACCACAAGAAACAAGCTATCAAAATTAAAACCATTTTATTTTTATCTTGTTGCTTTTCTGTCTGGGTTTAAAATTTGAAACCAATGTAATTATTCTTTTCAACACATACATACATATGTCATTGCAGTTTTGGCCTTGTAAAACTACACTACTGTCTATCTGTTAAAAATCTGTTTAACATTCAAATCAACATTTACATCAATCAATGACTTTGGTTTTTCCTTCATATTTTTTTTTTTATTGCTTTAGTTTACATTGCTTTACTAATAGTATGATCCTTTTCAAAATGCGATTTAAAGACAGGGTTATGCTCAATTAGAGTGGATGAATACTTTATATAATTTTTAAAAAGTGTAAGGTCAGCCTGATTTTTTTTTACAGAAGCATACAACAAAAATACCAAGAAAACACTGTATTTTAAGGTGGTAAACTGAATACATGTTTTTAGTTATAGTTACAGTGATATTCTTATAAAGGAATGTTGGTGTTATCTTTCTATAAAAATATCTGTGGTATTTTTAAAATATGTATTTTATTAAGAGAATCTTGGTAGTACTTTTATATTTTTTGTGGCTGAGTTACTGAAGAAATATTGGGTAATATTTAGTGATATGTTAAATGTTACTGTACTTTGGTACTATTGTTTTTGTGTATATGTTGTTTATGAGAATATTTATATTATAAACTATTGCTCCCCCAAATGAATCTTTAAGGAGACAGCAACAAAAGCAGATGTTATGAATTATTTAAAAAATAAAACTGGATATTATGTTTTTAATGCACTCTGTATCTTAGTATAACTGTATCAACTTATGGCTATGGCTGGTATTCAGAATACACATAATTTGTTGTTAACTTAATTAAGCAAATAAAAGTTATACATTTGCAATGCATGGCTTATATAGAATTGTATACTTGGTGTAAAAGAAAAGTTTAATAACATCAACAGTCCATTATGAATAGTTTTACCTAACCTTCGTCATAGTTGAATTAATTCAGATATAACTCTTTAATAATTGTTTATTGATAACCTGCCAGTTTCTTATTGCTATCTACATTTTTTACCTTGATTACTGTACAAGACAAGATATAGATGAGATTTTGTCCAGCTTTTTATTGTTATAAAATTGACAGATTACATAAACTGGTATGATACAGGTCAGCACCTTGGTGAAGCTCCATGTGCTAAATATAGCAACAAGAGTTGTGTGATTCAAGCACGCCGCCATGGAAAAAAACTGAAGTATGTACAAGAGATGAATGAAAAGAAATAAGGGCCATGTATTGTTTGGTTATGGTGAAACTAGAATACATTTGAATAGTAACAATAAAGAGCTTCAACATACACAACAAACCAACAGTAGAGTAATAAATTAGCAATACACAAAATTATCCGGTTGTAAAAAAAAACCAACAAAAAAAAAATTATAGAAAGACAAAGCTATTATTCATGCATTACATTTTAACATAGAAATATATCATGTCATACAACAATGGGACTAAAGTCTATTTAATTCAGTGTAGAAATATTATAACCTGTAAACACAGGATTAGCTGTAAAAAATGTGTAAATATTTTGGTTTTTGTCTACTTTCATATGCCAGAGCTGATTTAGTTGTAGACATTAGTATGACGAATACATGACTAAAATAAATAGGTCAACAATATATAACTTAAACTCGTTTCTGTTTTTAAAACAAGAAAATGAACTGGAGAAAAAATATAATTGTCCTTAAACAGTTTCATTGGAAGACAGAAATGTTGTCAAATTAAATATTTGTTTCTGATGCATCATGCCATTTCTATTTCCAACCTTTGCATTAAATCATTAATATTTCAACAAAGTCATGCACACCTCTTTTCACAAGTAATTTTCACACTGAACTGAATCATGAACAAGGAAGTTGGTTAGCTAACCAGTTATGCTATTTGATCAATATACAATGAAATTAGTAGCATCACTTTGTTAAAGTTAAAGGAGAATATGTGGCTGATAT
Source organism: Radix auricularia (assembly GCA_002072015.1). NCBI lineage: Eukaryota > Metazoa > Mollusca > Gastropoda > Lymnaeidae > Radix > Radix auricularia. The sequence goes on along the minus strand of MUZC01004282.1, from coordinate 341,262 downwards.
TTTATAATAATTTCACCATTTTTTTTAAAGAAAATCTTTTCCTCTGAAATGTACTTTCATTAAAAATTTTATCAGAGAAACCTGGAATATTTGACAATGACATTTTATCTAGGAAATCAAAACATAAGTTGAGTCAACAAAATAAAACACTGGTATTTTTAGTTTAAAACTCAAGGCACATATTTTGCATACATGGGAAAAAGGCTGTTAGTTATAACCCTATCATAAATTTTAATCAATGCTCTGCAGATTTGAATTCTTTCTAATTTACTAATCAATTAAAAAAAAAATGGTTTGAAAAAAAATGTACATTTAAAAAAAAAAAAGATTTTAGATGTGAAGGATTCAAAGTACTATTTGCCAAATAAAACAGATGTAACTCTAGTTAAGCTTTGTCTGCTTATCTAAAGTAATAGGGACTTGTATCTTTATTATCACAGAATGTCACATCAGACAGAATACATTCATTCTGTACAATGGCATCATGTAATTTATATTTAAATACAATGGCTCTCAAAGAAATTATATTTTTTCAGAGAGATTCACTCATCAGAGGCTTTACAACATAAAAAAACAAACAAACAAGTAGCTGCATTTGTTTATTTGTAAAATTATTGTTTTAGTAACCAATATCAGATTGAGATAAACAACCTGGCATCTAAATCTACTACACGCTGCAAACACAGACACAAGTGACTGACTATGAGAAGCAAATGACCTGCCCACAAACAGCAAAGGATGATCAATTTCTTTACTCACACGTTATTTTAAAGCCTGTTTGTAAAAGTCCCCCCCCCCCTCCAAAAAAAAAAAATAATTTAAAAAATACTTTTTGGAGTAATCTGTTTGGGCTTTGATCTGATTTTTACTCTACAGACAAGGTTTATCTTTTCAGTTGAAATAATCCCTCTATTTGATTATACTTGACATCAAATTTAGATGAAAACCACTGTGTGTGAGGCCCTTTGATTTGTGCTGAAATTTTCTCTCATCAATTCATGAAAAGCCATAAAAGCTGGGACCGTTTTGAAACTAATACATAGGTACTACATTGGAAAGTTTGAAAAAGGAGTTTAAAACTAACATAAAAACACATGAGTAGAAATAATATGAAACAGCAGTGTTTTAACAATGCAACTCACTATATTTTTTAAAACTATAATTATTTAAGGCAAAATTTGCATAAAATATGTAAATTCAAAGTTTAAAAAAATGTGCATCATTATAAACTTAATGAAATATTTTGTAAATAAATTTCTTATGTTTGCAAAATAAGAAAATAAGTAGCCAATATTAAAATAAATTTTACTATATTTACGTGAAAAGATAACACACAAATAAAATTTAACTCAGTTTTATATTTAAAACAATGTATCCTTTCAGACATGTTTCATATTTTACTTTTTGCATGATCCAATTTAGCAAGTACATTTTAGATGCGCTGACATAATAACATAAATATCAATGAAGACCACATATAAAAACCATGCATCCAGCTTCTCTTACACTTATAGTAAGAAGAATAAAATTTATTCCAATTTCACGGTTTCTCAGTTTATGATTATGATAAAATGATGCTCTGATCTGTCACTGGGGTGAAGATAATATCCAATTTAGGTTACATAAACAAAGACATTGAAAAACAATCATGTATATTTTTTTTAAAATTAAAACTTTCATCATCTTATAGGAACCCTTTAAAAACAACAGTAGTTCTAAAAATGAAAGTATTGAAAAGGCCTTTGACAGTATATTGTGGTTGTCATCAAAGCTTTGCTTTTAAAACAATAGTGTACATTTGAAATCAGGTATGGCAGTCATTTCATGTAATAAAAAAATATAATAATGCTAATTATGAGCCTGCCTAAGGATGAGAAAATTCTGGGCCATTGCGTTACTTGAGAATGCCATGTGATGCGCTACCATTCATGGACAAATTAAAAAAAAAGACAATTTACACATTTAAAAATAAGCAAGTCTAACTTGAAATTAGTTACAAAGATTCAAGATTAATTAATAATGGATATATGTTATTTCATAGGATTGCTAACAAATTTTATCCATAATTAGCTACTGTAACAGTAAGATATTTATGATAAAGAGGCTACGACCATCACACTTAACTATCAACAATAAGCTTACAGTTCATGCCTCTGTTAAATTTTCTTTAAGCCGTCCAATCAGGGGCCATCGACTGAGAACTGGACACATTATGTACACATGGATTCTTGCACTTGGGCTATCAAAATGTCACAAACTACAAACTACCTCTAAATGTGGGAGCAGTGTATCATTCTTGTGAAACTACCAGCGCCAAATAAACTCCCTTATCTGTGAGCTGAGATATATTAAACTTTTAACCATTCATCTTTCTCTAGGGTTTCCACAATGAGCATGACATAAAGCCCCATCATCCGTTGCACTGCAAGCAGCTAAAAGAAACAGCCAAGCAATGTCAGAGCAGGATGTGCTATTTTTAACGATGACGAAGGTGCTTTCTCAGTTTACCCATTGACTACACCAATCTAACAGCAGCTAAGTAATAGTTTTAAAATATAAATGCTTTGTCCCCATGTGGCAGTCGTAAAGTGTCCTTCCTGTGGTGCTGAACATGACTGTGGCCACCAGTGGCTAAGTAAAAGGTCATGCGTCCAGTTACTCATGCCAACCTCCAGTGAGCTTATGGAACATCTCTTCGTTCAGGGACTGGTTCTTATCCGTGGAACGCATGGAGAGGAAGATGTATCCACCGATGAACTCGTGGATGGTCTTACATGAACACTCCATGGAGGCAAATGTCACTTTCTCTGTGTCAAAGTCAAGTATGACGTTTTCCACCTCCCAGTTCACATGCCAGGATTGTAAGGTATTGTAGCGCCAGGTTTTGAGTGAGTCTCCAGTGTTCAAGTCCATACGGATGATTCTGTTGGAAGCCACACCCATCAGTTCCTGTGAACAGTGGTTGATGAGAACATTAGTAAATGTGTGAACATTCCAAATGAAAATTTTAAATTGTTTATGAAATTCCTGCATCCTAAAAGAAGCTGCAGGGGGTTTGCATTTTTATATTTTAAAAAATATATATAAAAATTAGAGCTATCTACTCAATGAAAGAAGAATGAAAGATGTTTCTAGGATCTTTGAAATCTGCTGTAAATTGTAAAGATAGCTTTTTTTTTTTTTTTAAACTGTTGTTCGGTCCACTGTCACAAGTGATTACAGTGAGAGGAGAAGACATCTTCACATCTATAACCTAAATATTCATCACACTCACCTCTTTCCTGCTGTTGGCCATCTTGATACGAAAGTATGTTATACCATACTCTGGTAATGATTGCCATGACTTTATATATGCCAGTTTGGCTTCCAGTAAGGTCATCTCTTGGACACTGGCATGGGCTTCCATTATTTTTGCAACCAGCTGGAAAATATTATTTCAATCTTAACAATTATTGTTCCACTTATTTGTTAGCAAGTATGTTATTACATTGATGCATAGTTGGCAGAGACATGAGGGTTATTTCTCTAAACAAAAAAATCATGGGAGACAAGCATTAGATTAATTCAAATAAAATGTTCTAAACCAACAGAAGCTGGAACTCAAAAACTGCAATTTGCTGCGTCTGAACAAAAAAATTATCCTTCAAGGCACTGTAGAAGAGGGCAGGTGAAGAGATTGATAGTGGGAGGCTGGCTTGACAACATAAACAAGGAATGGAAAGGGGTGAGATGGAATGAATTATTGGCCGCCGGGACTGATGATGATGAACATTGACCACAAACTCTGCTTAGGTTTATGTCTTATCACTCTAAAGAATTTTATAACAATAAATCTCAGGAGGAAAGTATTAAATGAACATGACATAAATAGAAAAGTACCCAAATAAACAAATATCCAAGAAGATCATGAATAATTAAGTATATCAAAATTTCAACAGTATTAATTGGTTTAAATTCTAGTTTTAAATGTTTTTTGTTTTTTTATTAGCACTTTCTCATCTGATCCGACTCACAGATTTGGCTTTAATTTTTTTGAAAAACCTGGCCGCAATGTAGTCCTCTGGATTGATCTCACTGGGTGTGGAGCTTGAGGTAGTGGTAGAGTTGAGTGAAGGGGACACCACTGGGTGCTGCAGCCCTAAGAATGATTGTATGGCCTGGACCTCTGCCTCATAGGAACTGTCCGCCATGGTTTTACCTTTAGAGGCAAGCTTGCAGGCAGCCATCCAGCGGCAGTACTGCTCCTCCTGGTCAGACATTGAAAGTTTGAATTTTAAATAGTTTTTAGACTAAAACATCTACAAAAACATCTTGTGTGAAATATGTTTACTTTGCTTACTTATTTACAGGAATGCTCTCGTTTATTCTGATAGTCTTGCATATTTGTATAATTTATTTTAAAATCCTTTATATTAACTCGTGGTGTCTGCTTGAGCTTGAGCCCTTGCTTGCCGAAAAAAACTTTGCATCGATTTTTAACCCACTTCCTCGTAAGCTAGCTAGCTGAAATTTTGCAGGCAGACTCGTGACAATGATAAAAATGATGTATCAAAATTTCAGATCGATCTAATGTACTGTAATAAAATTATTGAATTTTTAGATTATTTTATTTATCTCTATGCATCATGTTAATTTTTGAGGTAGAGTGTCTTGGTGGTATTAAGTTTAACAACCTTTCCTGTCGCGCCATAAGGTGCGTATTACGTTGACATGCTTTTTAAAAATATATTCACAATCGGTGCGCAACTTTATTAAACATTTTTTACTAGACATTACTAAAATTTTGAATTTTTTTATTGTCTTGCCTGTGCATTATAATAAATTATGTCTCTATGTTTATGTAAAGGATTTATAGTCAAAAACTTGTTTTTTTTAAAACGTTTTTTTAAAAATTAAACATATATTTCTATTTTTAAATAAAATAGAAATGCTATGATAACAACAAGACAGATGCTGACCACATCAAACCGTAGACATATCTCAGCCATGCCTTCAGGCTCTGGAACAAACAGCTTGATGCCATACTTGTTGGCTGACAAGTTCACATCAGGCTGTGCTTCACATCCTGCAATAATATAACAAGGAGTTCAAATAATGGTGCCTGCTTTAAATATATATAGATTAAGTAACATGTCAAAGGAAAGTTTAAGTCATGCTAACCTGTATCATATAAAATATAAATGGATGAACCACATGCTCGTTGTGTCAAAAAATATTAGTCATAGATCAATTAGTACAAAACTATTACCTTTCTGTGCGTGGAAAGGGGGGGGGGTAGTGATAGGTTCTCTCCCCCCCCAGGCAAAAAACCGCGAATATTGGATGCAGTTTTAAAATGCTTATGTATGAGATTTTATACGAAACTAAATGCTTTTTAACACTTTCTAAAGACGCTCTTACTCATGAATACTGTAATAGTGTAGTAATATTGTATGTAGTTATGTTTTTCACTAATGTAGTAATGAGAAAGTAAATATTAGGGGTATACCGGATTCAAAATGATCGTATTCAGGATTTCTCGGAGCTATTATATATATGTATATATATATATATATATATATATTAGGGCTGCGAAAATTACCGATTAATTTCTCGATTAATCAGTAATTTTCATTATCGATTAAAGTTATTTTAATGTCTCCATTTAAAAAGAACTGTTCGAAAGTGTTAACTTTAAAATAACCTGTTTTTTAAGGACCAGGATATAAAAAAACATTGTTTTTAATTAATAAATGATAACAAAATTAAAAATCATTGACATTATATTGAACTACTTATATTTAAAAAAATCTCCAAACAATATTATATTTTTTAATTTGAATCATATTTTTTTAAAAATGCCATAAAAGGGCACACAATGTGAAAGAAAACAACAGTGAAAAAAGTGATCATGAAGTCTTAGAAAAAAAATCATAACTTGGGATAAAAATATGATCTTTATGTTTTTGTTAATCATCAAACAAATTCTATGCAGCTATATTATTTCTTTATTTTTAAAATAAATTTGAAATTTTCATCCGAGTGCTTAAACTTTAATACGAGTGCTTAAACTTTAATACGTTATTTAACTTTTTTTTTTTTATTGGTAACTATGTTTCAAAAATAACTCAATAAACAAAAATAAATTGCCTGTTTTATTACTTCCCTTGAAATTTTAGTTTACTGACGTCATACATCTTTATTTTTAGATTCAACAAAATTATCGATTAATTAATTGGTAATTTTTCAAAAGTTAACGATTAAATTTAATTTAAACGATAACAGCCCTAATATATATATATATATATATATACACATATATATATACATATACACACATATATATATATACATATACATATATACACATATATATATACATATA
>MUZC01004282.1:302370-334620 GCA_002072015.1 Radix auricularia | reverse complement strand
ATATATATATATATATATAGGCTCTACTGAACTGAAATCCTACCGGAGCCGGAATTGTAAAAATGCCCAGATTCCGGATTTGCCAGAGCCGAAATCCGGTACACCCCTAGTAATTATAGACATTCCCTCGAAAAGCGCTTTTAGTCTCTATGTTTAACAAACACCAAGTTTACCGGGCATTCGTTTTTATGAAGAGACGTCGCTATCCAGTCGCCTATTCATATCTTCAAATTCATTTAAAATAAGATAATTTTGCTGTACTTGAGTAGGATAACTTTAAGATTAGTATTTGTACTTATATAATTAATAAAATAAATGTCTATGGGCTATGCTCAATACGATAAACAGTTATATCACAGCGATATCCTTTAAAACTATATGATATTGATCAATGAGCTCCATCTCTCACTCAGAAACAATGTAACAGACAGATCGATGAGCTCCATCTCTCACTCAGAAACAATGTAACAGACAGATCGATGGGCTCCATCTCTCACTCAGAAACAATGTAACAGACAGATCGATGGGCTCCATCTCTCACTCAGAAACAATGTAACAGACAGATCAATGGGCTCCATCTCTCACTCAGAAACAATCTAACAGACAGATCGATGGGCTCCAACTCTCACTCAGAAACAATGTAACACACAGATCAATGGGCTCCATCACACACTCAGAAACAATGTAACAGACAGATCAATGGGCTCCATCTCTCACTCAGAAACAATGTAACACACAGATCAATGGGCTCCATCACACACTCAGAAACAATGTAACAGACAGATCGATGGGCTCCATCTCTCACTCAGAAACAATGTAACAGACAGATCGATGGGCTCCATCTCTCACTCAGAAACAATGTAACACACAGATCAATGGGCTCCATCACACACTCACTCAGAAACAATGTAGCAGACAGATCGATGGGCTTAAGTTCAAAACGTGTCAGTGTTCAGATCAACGTGTGTAATACGATATGGACGTGTTGTGTTTTCTAACCACCAACCCCCCCTCCGCCCAACCGTTGACACGAAAACCCCAAGCGCGCGTGAGTGTGTGTGTATGTTTAACTTAAGAGACCCGAGCTCGTGCACGCCGACAGCGTGTCACACACACACACACACAGCAGGGGGGCGAGAGCCGGCACGTGTACAGAGACCGTGTAGGAGGTGAGCTGTAGGTAGTAGTACGTGAGTCATCACGTGGTACCGTGCCAGAGTGTTGTGTAGACACGGGACAAGTCAGTGACGATAACTGCTGCTACTATTATTATCTTGGCTAAAAATAGATCCGTTGAGCTAGGGCGAAGCACTTTTTTTTCATTTAGATTCATCATCTATTGGTGAGAATGGATTGTGTGCTAGAAAGAACACGCCCTCGCAGATGTTTTAATATATCTGTGTATATCATTTATAAAAACATAATATCTGAAAGACAATGTTGATTTTTTCTGGAGGGTTTCGAAAATTAAAAAAAAATTATTTTAATTTTAAATAATAATTACAATTCACCTTACATCCGAATGTTGTTAGGAAATGGTGCAATCAGAGTCATAATGGAGCTACCAATCAAATTTTAGTGTTTAATAGGCATGAGTGAAAAACAAAGAACAGTGTAATATGGTTATAATGGACTCACTACTTATTTGTTGATGGAAATCATGTACTTGTTATAATCATATAACAATGTCTATGGATAAATAATACTAGTTTTCATACCAAAACTAGAATTCTCAAATAGCATATTAAATATTAATTGCTTAATCTTTTTTTTTTTTTTTTTTAGAAAACTTTTCACGTTAAGAAAAATGGTATTTTAGGATGAGTTCATTAACACGGCATGCATTTATCTTAAAACAGTCTAATAGTACGATAGGAGAGGGTTAAGCACCACATGTATATTTAAGGGGTGCAAATAACCTTGTCAGTAGTTTGAGAATCAAATTGGTACATATCATAGGGGTACAAATAACATTGTCAGTAGTTTGAGAATCACATTGGTACATATCATAGGGGTACGGGGTACAAATAACATTGTCAGTAGTTTGAGAATCACATTGGTACATATCATAGGGGTACAAATAACATTGTCAGTAGTTTGAGAATGGAAAGGGTACAAATAAACTTGTTAGCAGTTTGAGAAACAAAAAAGATGATGATATTAAAATCGCCGTTTTCTATGTCACTTGAACTGGTTGATAGTTTGTAAGTGATGTGTGCAGTGACAGCTCCACAAAAAACTACTTTTAACTTTCAGGAAATACAGAGAATTTTCCCTGAGAAATTTAGTTTACATTAAGGCATGTATTCTGGTAGCAAAAACAAAGAAATAACTCATATTTGGAAACCCTTTCATTTAGTACTCTCCAATATTTATATAAGGATTTGTTGAAACAAGAGCTGAAATTCAAGATAAAGTCACAGTTTAACAAAGGAATATCCCTTAGAGTTGCTTTTTAAAAACATTTGATTAGCTTTATTATTTTTTTTCAAAACCTTTGATTAGCTTTATTATTTTTTTCAAAACCTCTGATTAGCTTTATTTTTTTTTTTCAAAACGTTTCGTCATGTCTGTAATTGTTAACTTAAAAAATTAATAAATTAGAAAGTAAACGAAAATACACAAAAGAACAATTAAAACAAAATCTTGGCACTCAATTATTGCACAGAAACTATATTTCACATACCTCTGACATCTATTTTGGGCAAAACTGGGGGTCCCTGGGACTCATCTTTGCTTCTATAGAATGCTATAAAGGTATCCTTAAACGTGGCATAGTAGCGCTTGTAGCTCTTCAAAGTTAATTTTTTCGGTCTGTTGATAAATAATTTACAAAGAGATTTATATAAATTATGGTTGTGGAAATTAAAGATTATTTATCAATTATCTTTTAAAATTTTAATTAATAAAAATTAATTTGATCAATTAAAATTTCAGAAAATATTTCTATTTTTTCCCTTAATTTATTAGTAGTTATTTTTGTTGTTACCCACATACTTTCCCTCGTATTATTATTATTATTTATTTAGACGTGCAAATGTAAACAAAAATGTTTTTCTTTCTTATTTCTTGCATAACAGAACAAATTTGCTGTGTTACGCCACAAAATTTGGGAGCCATGGGATTACCGCGACTTAACCCATTTCGTGAAATAATGAATCCCAACTAAACGGGATCTGAATATGCGTCATAAAAATATAATTAATCGAAATTAATAGATTAATTGATTAAATTTTCCCCTGATTAATCGAACAATTTTTTTTTTAAAAAATCAGGACCAGTCCTATAATAAATAGATGAGACTATCCTATATAATGAGAAGAAATAATGCAGACCGTACATTTAACAAATGGATAAAACACTCAAGGACTGAAGGTACACCTTGAAATTTTTGAAACCAAATCTAACAGAGTTCAGCACCCCTGGTCCGATGTTGGAGAGAACTTACTTGAAAAACTTGACATAATCACAGAGTTCGGGGATGTGGGTTATGTCCCCATGGACTGAGATAGCCGAGCCTTCCAGCGACTCCTGGAGGTCCTTGAGAGCTGCATCAATCTCGTCATCTTCAGATTTGTTGTGGGCATTCTGGGACAGGTCATACTCAGGCTGGGGCAGACCAGACTGAATTCTGGCTTGGTACTGAAAGTCATAATCAGTCGTTAATTTTTTTATAAAATTGGCCTCATTTAAGTCCAAAATGTTCATTTCTACCACCTAAAATTCTAGTTTTTATTTATAACACTACAACGTTTAAAATTGTGGGTTGTCATCTCACTTACACTTGGTGCTGTTTATATGGTTTAGGGCCAGGAGCGCCAGTAGGGATTAGAGAAAGGTACCGCTAGGAACGCATTGGACGCCAGCTCTGAGGAAACCTTCCAGTGGTGGTTAAACCCTAGGTAGGGCAGTGATGATCCCCCGCAATGCGGCAGTCCAAACCATTGAGACTCATAAGCTTTGCCGGGGATGGCGCCCAAGTGATAGTGAGTCGAAGTAGGGAAATTTTCGACTTAGTGTCCTGGACGCCCAGGTGGCCGCTTCTAGAACTAGAAGCGACCGCTTCGGGGGGGGGGGGTGTCCTCAGCTTTTATGTCCCTTAGGGGGCCAGAGAGCTGAGGGGTGAAGCACTCATTAAACCCTAGATTTTATTCATACATTCCTTCATGTATACAAAAACTAACCTGTAGGGCAGCAAAGACTATCATCTCTTCCTCTGTACAATCAATTTCCTCAGATATGAGTGCCCATTTGGCCTGCTCATAGATTTGATTGATCCTGATAGCATCATACTGGGAAAAGAAACACTTTTAAAATAAGTTCGAGAAGTTTGGGGGAGGAGAGGGAGGGCGTGAGCAGGGGATATTCTGCTCAGAACAGTGTGTAACACTTGCCAGTTTTACTATTTCGGCAGTTATACCAACAGTTTTGAATTGAAAATGACTGACGGCAAAGTGCATACATTACTTGAAGTGTATATTCTATGGGGCATACATCTTATAGTGCAAATACTCAGCAAGGGTATATAGTCCATGGGACATAAATCTCAAAGAACATATATTATGCTATTCTGTGTCAAATACAACTTGCCTGATGTAGCATATATGGAAAAACCAATTGCCCAAGGAAAAGCCATATTGAAGGACACATATTCCAATAAGTTTTATATCTCATGTCATGCCTTTAGATAACCTTTTCAACTCTATGTAATGACTCCAAGTAACTGGCTAAGTACTGGGTGTACCTCTGGAATAAGTACTGGGTGTACCTCTGGACTAGGTACTGGTTGTACCTCTGGACTAGGTACTGGTTGTACCTCTGGACTAGGTACTGGTTGTACCTCTGAACTAGGTACTGGTTGTACCTCTGAACTAGGTACTGGTTGGCACGGGTTCAAAACAGCGACCGTCATAACAGCGACTGTGTCAAAACAGCGACCGTCAAAACAGCGACTGTATCAAAATAGCGATTTTTTTCTTTTGCTTGTGATAATGCAGGTTTTTTGTAGAGAAGGGACAATATAAAATTTAAAATAATCAACTGGAGGTGTGTATAAATAAATGTTGGTGTGGTGTTTTAAAGAGTGTATACACAGTTTCAAGGCACATACCCGGATGCGGTACTGGTTGTACCTCTGAACTAAGTACTGGTTTTAACCTCTTGACTAGGTACTGGTTGTACATCTGAACTAGGTACTGAGTGTACCTCTGGACTAGGTACTAGTTGTACCTCTGAACTAGGTACTGGTTGTACCTCTGGACTAGGTACTGGTTGTACATCTGAACTAGGTACTGGTTTTAACCTCTTGACTAGGTACTGGTTGTACATCTGAACTAGGTACTGAGTGTACATCTGGACTAGGTACTAGTTGTACCTCTGAACTAGGTACTGGTTGTAACTCTGAACTAGGTACTGGTTTTTACCTCTTGATTAGGTACAGGTTGTACCTCTGGACTAGGTACTGGTTGTACCTCTGAACTAGGTACTGGTTGTACCTCTGAACTAGGTACTGGTTTTTACCTCTTTGACTAGGTACTGGTTGTACATCTGAACTAGGTACTGAGTGTACCTCTGGACTAGGTACTGGTTGTACTTCTGAACTAGGTACTGGTTGTACCTCTGAACTAGGTACTGGTTGTACATCTGAACTAGGTACTGGTTGTACCTCTGAACTAGGTACTGGTTGTACATCTGAACTAAGTACTGGTTGTACATCTGAACTAGGTACTGGTTGTACATCTGAACTAGGTACTGGTTGCACCTCTGGACCAAGTATTGGCTGCACCTCTGCACTAGGTACTGGGTGTACTTCTGCACTAGGTACTGGCTGTACCTCTGAACTATAGGTACTGGTTGTACCTCTGGACTAAGTGCCGGTAACACTTAGTGTAGGTTGGTCCCATCCAGAGAACGTCAAAATCTGTGCCAAAGCACCCCAATAAAACTCAGCAGTTGTTTCCTCTGGGTTTTTTTAATGTATTTATTTTGGATTTCAAGATGCGGCTCTCCAGTTCCATGCGCAAATATTAATAATTATATCATTTTGTTTTCAAAACTCCTGATAGTAACATATATTAATGGGGGGGGGGGGGAGAGTTAAACACCCCTTTTTCCATAGTCTGTATTTGGATCTATATGCCTGTACAATTCCGGCTCAAATGATGCACAGTGTTGACCAGATCTCTTTGATCTCAGTACCACCACCACTACTACTACCACAACTATTACCACCACCACCAAAGAATGTGGTCAGTGCTAATGAATATAAATTGTGTGTAAACCCACCAGATGAATCAACCACGGTCCCAACAAGCATGACGTCAACTCGCTCTCAGCTCAGTATGTGTGTGTGTGTGTGTTTGAGTGTGTACGTGTGTCTGTGTTTGTACTGTTGTGGGTCACGCTGACAGTGAGTGTTTAAACACGAAGGCAACAGCTGCCGTCTCCCACAGTGCCAGGCCGTAGCGCTGAGATCTGCAGGGCATTCCACTCAAACAACGGTGAATGCGTGGCATCAAGAATTATCGCCGTTTACTACAGTTATCTGGGATTGATGGCAGCATGCCAGGCGCTAGTTCCAGTATCACGGGGACTGGGTTTGGTTTGGGGGGGGGGGGCAGATAGACCAACCATGCCGGCGATTAAACAAAGCAGTTCTCAAACGTTGTTCCTGGGTACTCATAAGGTGATATGAGTCGAAACAATTTATTTTTGTTTTAAATGAGAGGCTGTTAATGTATTAACTGTATACATATGTGATATTAACAAAATGTGTAAGATTCTTTATATATATATATATAAATTAAAACCTTAAATCCCAGGGGTTCTTAACAATGGGAGCATGCCGCCTAAGAGTGTGAGTGGGTGCAGATGACAAAAATTAAGCCCCCCCTCCCCCCAAAAAAATAAATAAATAATAATAATAATTTCATAGCACCTTTTATCTGAAGGGCTGCTGGAAGTATTCAAATCATGGAGAAACGAAAGTGATTTTTGTGTTAAGTAGCGGCAAAGATGAACTGGTAAACACGATTTTATGTATATTTCACCGCAGCCAAGTTTTAATTGCTTTTTATTCCTTTTATTTGTTTTTGTGATATTTGTTTGTTAAAAAGGGCTCTTTGCCGAAATGTTCGTTGTTTTGTGACGTCGTGTCAGGCTCATACACATCATGATTGCATGTTATTCATCTACTTTTAAGACTGGCGGTCGCGCTGGTATATTTATCTCTTATGCATAGACTCCAACATACGCGTAGGCTCTAGCGACGCATAACGAAACCCTAAAAACCAACACCCAGCTAATCACAAACCAACCACAACTACTTACAAGCAACACGCACCAATCACAACCTACCTCCCAGCTACTCACAACCTGTCCCCAGCTGCTCACAACCTACCGGCAGCTACTCATAACCTATCCCCAGTTATTCACAACCTACTCCTAGCTACTCACAACCTACCTCTAGTTACACACAACCTACCCCCAGCTACTCACAATCACAACCTACCCATAGCTACTCACAACCTACCCCTAGCTACTCACAACCTACCCCTGGTTACACACAACCTACCCCTAGCTACTCACAACCTACCCCTAGCTACTCACAACCTACCCCTAGCTACTCACAACCTACCTCTAGTTACACACAACCTACCCCCAGCTACTCACAACCTACCCCTAGCTACTCACAACCTACCCCTGGTTACACACAACCTACCCCTAGCTACTCACAACCTACCCCTAGCTACTCACAACCTACCCCTAGTTACACACAACCTACCCCTAGCTACTCCCAACCTACCCTCAGCTACTCACAACCTACCCCTAGTTACACACAACCTATCCCAAACTACTTAAACCTATCCCCAGTTATCCACAAACTACCCCCAGTTACACACAACCTACCCCTAGCTACACACAACCTTCCCCCAACAAATCCCCAGTTTTTCCCAACCTATCACCATCAACATGTAATTTAACCCAGCAACACCGTTGGTGACAATCATCCGACACAAGCTATAATGTTACCAAAAAATAGTACTATAAATATGATGTTATTTAACAATCAAGTTTCCGTCCACATGTTGACTAGAAAAACAACGGGATTAAAATCACAATGCAGTTATAGTTACAGTTCTATCACAGCCGAAAAAAGGGGATTCTAAATATTTGTAATAGGGTTCTTCATTTCTAAAACCGGAAAACGTCATAGCTCATTTCGTAATGTTCTATTTTTAGATTACATTTTAGCGGAACAATGTTTTGAGGCATAAATACAGTCAAATCCCTATGTTCTCAAAATTGTTAGCTTAGTAAAATTACGAATTTGTTTTTTTATTTTGCACGTCCAATTAGCTGTAGTAAATTAACGAAGAATTAAAAATTAGCTGATAAGATCAATCATTCTCAATATATCTACATTCACGTATTGACTCGTATTTTTTATTAATTTTTCACATTTTTCCAGTGCTTAGGCTGCCACGTGTGTGCTCTAGTGGCTAATTAGCCATATTCAACAACGAAAGGTGGCTGCTTCCGGATGTCTAGTCCGGACGGACAGGAGATGGTTGTAATGCGATCAGGAGGGTTTCGAGCATGATCCTTCCTGGCCTGACGTATGGACTTTGCAGCCTGTTGTCTGTTTTCCAGGGGGCTCGGTCACTGGCTCCTGCCTGATAGGAGTCATGCCCACTGTCAAAGACCTTTAAAAGGGGTTTCAAGTGTGTCCTGGAAGCGCATTCGTTGACCTCCGCGGGCTTTATGCCATGGACACCTATACTGTGCCAGTGCAATAGCCTTGATGCTAGGATCAGTGCAATGGACACATATGCTGTACCAGTGCAATAGCCTTGATGCTAGGATCAGTGCGATGGACACCTATGATGTACCATGGCAATAGCCTTGATGCTAGGATCAGTGCAATGGACACCTATACTGTGCCAGTGCAATAGCCTTGATGCTAGGATCAGTGCAATGGACACATATGCTGTACCATGGCAATAGTCTTGATGCTAGGATCAGTGCCACGGACACCTATGATGTACCAGTGCAATAGCCTTGATGCTAGGATCAGTACGATGGACACCTATGATGTACCAGTGCAATAGCCTTGATGCTAGGATCAGTACGATGGACACCTATGATGTACCAGTGCAATATCCTTGATGCTAGGATCAGTGCGATGGACACCTATGCTGTACCAGTACAATATCCTTGATGCTAGGATCAGTGCAATGGACACCCATGCAGGCACCAATAAAATGGACACCGAGGCTAGTTTTGAAAATGTATGGTTATGAAGAATGAATTGAGTTCAACGACTTCACTCACCTTAGGATTGAGGTCGTAGTAGTTGTAGAATTTAAACTTGAGCATAATGAAATCGTTTTCTTTGATGCCCTGCTCCATGAGTGACGTTGATGAATCTAACCACCTGTAACAAGAGATTTACACCATATAGGATAAAGAAAGACTCGCAAGTACTTCTACAGACACTATTCTATAAACAAGAGCAGGGAACAATCTTGATTATCTTATTTAGAAAATTCCTAATACATTGTAAACAATTAGATGCGAATGGTACTTAATAACAATTTATTATTTTTTTAATCTACTTTTAAAAAACAACAATAAAGCTTCTTTTTAAAATCACGGGGATTTACCGAAATTATACTAAAATATTATAATAAAGTCTTTACAAACATTTAGTGGTGTCACAATTGAATAACTGATAAAATCGAACTTCGTGAAAATGTAAGTAGTTGCATTCGTTTCATTAAAATAAGCACCAGGTGGTCTTAAAGCCAATAAAGTATGCAGATTGTGTCAGTTTACAGGTCCATGGAGAATACAAAAATAATGTGAGGCAGCTGTGAGGACTCACATTTCCTTGATTAATAAATACTATGTAAACGTATAGTAACACGTCACGTAGTACTTTGCACTACTTTGCAGCAATGCCAACTTATAAATATCTCTATGGCACTATCAGGTAATACGAGATTACTGTATTCAAAGTCAACTTACCATTTGATATACAGCTAAATTATTGGGGAAGGGGTTGGAATTCACTCTTTTTATAACAACTACACGTTTTAAAAATATTTTTAAAGATCCAAAAATAGAGGTTACTCAAGGCTAAGTGGTGGATATATATATTATTCAAACACGGGGGTGGGGGTGGGTGGGGGGGGGTACGCCCCAGAACTTTGCTTTATTTGGCAATTCATCTAAGTATTACGATCAGTGGGAGAGGACCAATAGTATTTTAAGTCTTATATTGAGAACTCTCATACACTGTATTCAATTTATAACATATTGCGACTTGAAAAAAAAATAAGGAAAATAGTTTTTAAAAAAAATTATTATAAGAAGCAAGTTTATAGAAACTGGTCTATGATCTATCAGATCAGAATTTTTTTTTAAAATTCCAATATCTCCTTTCAACAATAAGAAGAGCAAGATGACTGTGTCTTTATTGGCCCATTGAATTGAGCAAATACATCAAAATTTGATTCCCATTACTGAGTAGAATTATACAATCTTAAATTTCCGTGTCGTAGGGTTTTTAAAATATTAGCAATTTCGACGAAATGCATCAGGATAGGATAGCAGTGTTTAAACGTTTAGTCAGAAATCCAAATTTTGTGTTCACGTCTTTAAGTCTTTTTTTTTTTTTTAAAAAAAGGTAAATAAAAATTGCTCTTCATAACGCGCATTTCTTCTTCTGCTGAAAGTTTTGAATCTCTTGCCAGTGCCCAAGGCATTTACCAATGTCTCAAAAATTGCCTTTCCATTTAAATATGTACTTTTTGTTCCAGTGGATAATTGGCTCAAATCATCACGAAGCCGGCCCCACTCACACTCCAAAGATACATGATATGATCCTATAGGCATTCCTGTACTAGTTGACCAAATCATTAGACAATGTCATTAACTAGGAAATCAAAATGTATACGCATTACTTATGCTTTAAAGCGCAATAGTTGAGTCTTGCGATATTTTTTCTAGTAGTAGTAGTAGCGCTACTAGTTCGTCCAGCTCGTCTGAGCCGGTGGTATCATAGCTTTAACAGCTTCTGATAGTGCAGCCCAGCGTGTTTCAGACTCCAGCTCTACTGTGATGGGCACTGTTTGTTTTTTTAAATTTTTATTCCAACCAATTGTTCCAAAAAAAAGTGACAAGTGGGTCCCGGTTAGGTGAGTTTACTATAAATAAGTTTACTCCTGGTTGTAACAGTTGACGGTGTTCAGAGAGTCTGGCACAAAGCGGCGTTAACATTAACTCTGTATCCCAACAGTCATGTTATCAGATTTCAGTCACTCAAGATGACCCTGCCCTGCTTATTTCATCATTTGAATGTACCCTTATTTAACCGTAGTCCTTGCTTTTCTTGATATCACCCAACAAAATTAATAGTTTGTTTTTGTGTGTTTTTTTTAATACAACAGTCGAAGCAAGTATGTGGATAAATACACTCGGATTAAAGACTCGTCAAGTGGGAAAGGAAGCGGATTTACAAATAATTTTTATCTGGGCTGGCAGGCAACATCACCACTGTATATGACAGACATAAAAACATGTCTGCTTCAGTGATCTTGTGACCTATTTATTTCGCTTACAGCTGGGCACGATTAAATTGCATACTTTATACTGTCATAAGTCTAAAAACTCTACATTTTTAGGATTTAAAAAAAATTTCGTTGTATATATTTTTTAAATTATATTTTTAAAGGCATTGTTTACTGTTACTTTTTTTAACTTTTAAGTCTCATAAAATGTTGGGTAAAACATATTTCAGTATTAGAAGACGTAAAATGAAAAATTCTCTAAGTTATTGAAGATGTAAAAAGAAACATAAAATTAATTGAAAATCATAGTGCGCCTTTCAAATACCAACGTCAAAGATCAGTGGTTATTATCAATGTTAACAAAATTGTGTGTATGTAATGTGCTGATTTACTCATCTAGTATAAAACAGACACTCACCCTTCCCTTCAAGCCAAAAGCCCCGACATGCAGTTCGAGCTTATAGCAGCAAGAACAAAATGTCATTCCCACCAGACAAACAAGGACAAGCTTCTAGAAAAAAAAAGTGGGGCTGCAACTTTGACACATTCATGTCTATTGCCTCTACCCTTAAACCACCCGTTCCCATGTACGCTCGCTCTGTAAGCCTTGCTACCAGTGAAATATCCTCTTGTACCAAAGAAACATCACGAACCACCTTAACAAGTAGAGGGGGAGAATGATCAATACTTGGATCTCGAGGTCTAAAGATAGAGAATGAAACTGTAATAAAAACTCGATTCCCCTATAATCGCGGTTGGTTCTGTTGATTTCAATAGAAAATATTTAAACATCATGGAAGATTTCAAAAGTTTTGTTTAATTTAACATCAGAAATTGAGTAAAAATAATACCAAAAACTTTTTTTGATATTCTACGGTGGGTAAATACATTGACTTTTAGTTCAACTGGAAAACAGGAAGTGAATCAAAAATTTAAAAAAACCAAGGAAGAGGTAACTCAACGATCATGAAAGTGCTGATTTTCATTGGCAATGGATCAATTTATATAATTTCAGCTGGATCGGACATCCTGTGTGGGGTAAGTACGTCAAATTAATAACAATATTCCACCACTATGTTACAACAAAAACAATGAAACCAAAGCATGATAAAAAGCCTGTATAAAAATAGTACTTACGCGCAATTAATTCGTGCCTTTTCAGCAAAGTTCCTAGGTCTGTACAAATATTGGAATGCGTCCTTAGAGGACACATTGGGCGAGTTGGCCAGGGAGGACTCCATGATGCCTTCAAATGACAAGCTATGCATGGAGCCTGGGGACATGGTGCCGTTAAATGTGCTGTAGCCCGAGATGGAAGTGGACAGGTTGTACGGGCTGTTGGTTGACCTCATCAGTGTGTTCTGAAACGCAGGCGAGTGTAAGTGATTTGTTTTGAGAAGTTAACTGGTGTTGTAGAATGGAAGTTGTGTTGTAGAATGGGAGTTGTGTTGTAGAGGGGGGTTGTATTATAGAATGTGAGTTGTGTTGTAGAATGGGAGTTGTGTTGTAGAATGTGAGTTGTGTTGTAGAATGGGAGTTGTGTTATAGAATGGGAGTTGTGTTGTAGAGGGGGGTTGTGTTGTAGAATGGAGGTTGTGTTATAGAATGGGAGTTGTGTTCTAGAATGGGAGTTGTGTTGTAGAATGTGAGTTGTGTTGTAGAATGGGAGTTGTGTTGTAGAATGTGAGTTGTGTTGTAGAATGGGAGTTGTGTTATAGAATGGGAGTTGTGTTATAGAATGGGAGTTGTATTGTAGAGGGGGGTTGTGTTGTAGAATGGGAGTTGTGTTATAGGATGGGAGTTGTGTTATAGAATGGGAGTTGTGTTATAGAATGGGAGTTGTGTTATAGAATGGGAGCTGTTATAGAATGGGAGTTGTGTTATAGAATGGGAGATGTGTTATAGGATGGGAGTTGTGTTATAGAATGGGAGTTGTGTTATAGGATGGGAGTTGTGTTATAGAATGGGAGTTGTGTTGTAGAATGTGAGTTGTGTTGTAGAATGGGAGCTGTGTTAAAGAATGGGAGTTTTGTTATAGAATGGGAGTTGTGTTATAGAATGGAAGTTGTGTTATAGAATGGGAGTTGTGTTGTAGAATGGGAGTTGTGTTGTAGAGGGGGGTTGTGTTGTAGAATGGGAGTTGTGTTATAGAATGGGAGTTGTGTTATAGAATGGGAGTTGTAATATAGAATGGGAGTTGTGTTATAGAATGGGAGTTGTGTTGTAGAGGGGGGTTGTGTTGTAGAATGGAGGTTGTGTTATAGAATGGGAGTTGTGTTATAGAATGGGAGTTGTGTTGTAGAGGGGGGTTGTGTTATAGAATTGGAGTTGTGTTGTAGAATGGGAGCTGTGTTATAGAATGGGAGCTGTGTTAAAGAATGGGAGTTGTGTTATAGAATGGAAGTTGTGTCATAGAATGGGATTTGTGTTGTAGAGGGGGGTTGTGTTGTAGAATGGAGGTTGTGTTGTAGAATGGAGGTTGTGTTATAGAATGGGAGTTGTGTTATAGAATGGGAGTTGTGTTGTAGAGGGGGGTTGTGTTATAGAATGGGAGTTGTGTTGTAGAATGTGAGTTGTGTTGTAGAATGGGAGCTGTGTTAAAGAATGGGAGTTTTGTTATAGAATGAGAGTTGTGTTATAGAATGGGAGTTGTGTTTTGGAATGGGAGTTGTGTTGTAGAATGGGAGTTGTGTTGTAGAGGGGGGTTGTGTTGTAGAATGGGAGTTGTGTTATAGAATTGGAGTTGTGTTATAGAATGGGAGTTGTGTTATAGAATGGGAGTTGTGTTGTAGAGGGGGGTTGTGTTGTAGAATGGAGGTTGTGTTATAGAATGGGAGTTGTGTTATAGAATGGGAGTTGTGTTGTAGAGGGGGGTTGTGTTATAGAATGGGAGCTGTGTTATAGAATGGGAGTTGTTTTGTAGAATGGGAGTTGTGTTGTAGAATGGGAGTTGTGTTGTAGAGGGGGGTTGTGTTATAGAATGGGAGTTGTGTTATAAAATAGAAGTTGTGTTATAGAATGGGAGTTGTGTTGTAGAGGGGGGTTGTGTTGTAGAATGGAGGTTGTGTTATAGAATGGGAGTTGTGTTGTAGAGGGGGATTGTGTTCTAGAATGGGAGTTGTGTTGCAGAATGTGAGTTGTGTTGTAGAATGGGAGCTGTGTTATAGAATGGTAGTTGTGTTATAGAATGGTAGTTGTGTTATAGAATGGGAGATGTGTTATAGGATGGGAGTTGTGTTATAGAATGGGAGTTGTGTTGTAGAGGGGGGTTGTGTTGTAGAATGGGAGTTGTGTTATAGAATGGGAGTTGTGTTATAAAATGGGAGTTGTGTTATGGAATGGGAGTTGTGTTGTAGAGGGGGGTTGTGTTGTAGAATGGAGGTTGTGTTATAGAATGGGAGTTGTGTTATAGAATGGGAGTTGTGTTGTAGAGGGGGGTTGTGTTATAGAATGGGAGCTGTGTTATAGAATGGGAGTTGTTTTGTAGAATGGGAGTTGTTTTGTAGAATGGGAGTTGTGTTGTAGAAAGGGAGTTGTGTTGCATGTAGAATGGGAGTTGTGTTGTAAAATTGGAGTTGTGTTGTAGAATGGGAGTTGTGTTGTAGAATGGGAGTTGTGTTGTAGAAAGGGAGTTGTGTTGCATGTAGAATGGGAGTTGTGTTGTAGAATGCGAGTTGTGTTAAAGAATGGGAGTTGTGTTGTAAAATTGGAGTTGTGTTGTAGAATGGGAGTTGTGTTGTAGAATGGGAGTTGTGTTGTAGAATGGAAGTTGTGTTGTAGAGGGGGGTTGTGTTAAAGAATGTGAGTTGTGTTGTAGAATGTGAGTTGTGTTAAAGAATGGGAGTTGTGTTAAAGAACGGGAGTTGTGTTGTAGAATGTGAGTTGTGTTGTAGAATGCGAGTTGTGTTAAAGAATGGGAGTTGTTTTGTAGAATGGGAGTTGTTTTGTAGAATGGGAGTTGTGTTGTAGAATGGGAGTTGTTTTGTAGAATGGAGTTGTATTGTAGAATGGGAGTTGTGTTGTAGAATGGGAGTTGTGTTGTAGAATGGGAGTTGTGTGAATCGTGATATTCTGGAAAGTTAAAGACGTGCTAAACTTGGTGATGTATCCTTCCATACCGAGAGATGTGCAATATATAAAAAAATAATAAAGAGCCAGTCTACGGTACAAGTACTTACTGTTGGTGAGGG
The DNA here is from genome assembly GCA_002072015.1 of Radix auricularia. Taxonomy (NCBI): domain Eukaryota; kingdom Metazoa; phylum Mollusca; class Gastropoda; family Lymnaeidae; genus Radix; species Radix auricularia. Next base: position 318,857 of record MUZC01004282.1, on the reverse strand, counting down.
CCCCACGGGGCTCCGGCTGGGGTAAGGACTGAGTTTACCACCGTCTAGGCTACCGGAAGAGTTGTGGTGTGTACCATTGGCGCTAAGTGGACCGTTTTGGTCCGGATCGCCTCTTTTCTTACGTTTGTGAACTTCTTTAGCCACCCTCTTAAGGTCATCTTTGTCCCATTTACGGAGGAAGGAAAGTTCTTCTGGGTGTCGTATACCTGGTATGGAATAAGCATTGTTTTCTAACGTTACGACTTTCAGAGGACTGTCGCATAGCTTGACAGTTTAACACACAACTCAAAGACTCTTAACTGCTATTTAGTAGAAATAGAAAAAATAGAAAACAGAAGAACTCTTACACCAGTATGAAGATTTTCTCATTTAACAACGACACTTCATTCCCTTTAAAAACTAGGGCATACTGAACGGAGGAGAAATTTATCTCAATGAAAGTATCGATATTCTAAACATTAAAAATATAGTTCTTCAATGCACTGACGTATTTTATGGTGTTACTTAGTTAATTAAGGTGAGTGAACTCTGCTTAAGAACCACCGAATAAATGTCTGAAACAAGTGTACAGTTTATCAATGGAGCAGACTGAACCGGCTGAAGGCCAATGTTATCAGCAGTTCATTGACTTTTCACCAATGTAGGGTAAAGGTTTGAACTAATTAACAAATATACCACGCAAAGGTGATAACCATAAGATAGTCTGAAAACCACAATTTAATCCATACGTGAAAACTCTTGAAATCAATGAAAATGGAAAGTGCAGTTGTCAGCAAAGTGCAGTTGTCAGCAAAGCTGTGTTATCAGGAAATAATGTTTATTTATTTGTATGTTTGGAATGAAGCACATCATCCCTGATAACAGCTAAAGATAAAAAATAAAAAAAGGAATGATTTTTTTTTGGTTAAACGTATGTAACAGCCATAGCAGGATGCCATTTTAAAACAGAAGGTCTACACACACGTGTGTGGGGCCTGGGTAAGGAATGTCATTAGTATATTTCTGAATCTTATCAAAAGCTTCACATGCTCAGAGCATATCCTTTTTAAAATTTGAGATGAAAGTAAGGGAAATTAATTTGTCATCATTAGCATTGATATACAGCAGGGGTCTCCAAAATTTTCTGCCGGAGGGCCGCATTAACTGTCAAACAGCAGTTTGGGGGCTGACTACTACCCCCGAAGTACTAAGTTTTGTAATAAACTTCAGATAAAAATAGAATCTTTTTTGGAGATGTAAAAGGTCTCCAGGGGCCGGATGAGAGGGCCTCAGGGGCCGTAGTTTGGAGACCCCTGTTATACAATGGGGGCGTGATCGGTTTATTCCCTAACAGTATAGCATCTGATACTCACCCAACTCCTTACAAGTCTGTACAACCGCGGCGAAACACTTGATAGAGAAATCTACACTAAGTTCCAACACTTGAAGGTCAGGTAGTTGGACTTTGAGGTTTTTGTGCATGGGTGTGAACTGTAGCTTGGCGTCTGCCTGGACGTTGTACTGGTCTAGTGTTGACCTGGCACGATGAAGCCATTTGTTTTTCTCCGGCCACCATAGCGCATGATCCGACCAATCAAGGGCAATATCTGAAAGGAATATATCAATATGAAATCATAAAGTTCACTTTTCCTAGGATACAACGGAAGCTGGAGTTCTTACAGAAATGTGAAGATGATAAGTTATTGCACAGATCAGATTATGAGGAAATGTATAAAGGGATTGGAGGGATGGTACAGATAAGGGGATCGTTTACAAAAAATGTAAAGATTTTAAAAGAAATTTTGAGGAATTACGAAAAGAAAAACACAACAACAACACGGAAACTCATGAGATAGTGCTGAACGCCAGCGAGGGCAAAAAACTTTGGTGAGCCACCCACTGTTCCCAATTGGACATGATTGTTCCATTACGAATATACAAATACATTGAGGCGTGAAGAAGATACGGCATAACTAAACGAGACAACGCCTTCAGCGGTATATATAAGCTCATGACAAAAATGGAAACTTTTCAAGAAGTCTGGGGAAAATCGAAATTCAGGGCAATATCCTTAAAAGGAAGAGCGGTGAAGTCCCGACGAACTGCAAACAACAAAAACTATTTTATTAAAATCTTTTCGCATACCAAACACTTCCCTATGACCCCCCCCCCCCAAACCACACATTCTCCACGCAAGGCTCTTAACTTAAATTGCGTCATTTCCTCCCCAAAAAATCTCAGTAATAATCTTCCCCAAAAACATTTTAAAGAATCTATTATAATTACCGACATCTCGGCACAAAGTGCAAAGATACTGCATCCCTTGATAACCGTTAAACTTAACACACATACTTAGTCAAACATTAAGTCAAGCCTAACAGATTCATCGTTAATTAATAATTTAAAAACACTTAACAATCTTACAATGTAATAAATACAAGGAGGTACCCTGATGAAATGACAATTTAATACAAAAGCCATTCACTAAACATAAACAGAATTTAAAATTGACTCGTTCACAGTCAACATCCAATATTATCCTGTAGTTTCTAAATACAGAGTTTCTAATCACAAATTACCGATAGTGCAGAAAACTTTTTGCATAAGATATGCGCTCAACATTTGAAGCTTCATAAACCATATTTAGACATTCCCAACAGGAATATGAATTATAATCCAAATAGTCATAGCAATATATAGCTAGGTTCATTATTTGTTGTAAAAAAAAAGGGGGGGGGGTCCTAAAATAACGAGATGAGAGACCCGGCATCGGTCACTGGACAAGATTTACATATGGAAATATAAATATAACTCGATTGCTTCCGTTGGCTTTACAGACAAGCAGCAAAGATTAGAGGGAGAGGGGGGAGCAGGCAAGCTCCCTCATGATTACGTATACATAACATGACCTAACGTGACCCGTCATGTCTGACATGTGACAGTCTGTTATTTTTTTTAAAAATGTGGTTGGTTTACTGGTATTTATAACAGTGTAGCGAAGATTGAATAAAGGTTTTGGGAAGACAGGGTGATTTTGTTGTGAAGCAGGGTGTCTGGAAACGAAAAGGTGATTTGATTGAGATTGTCTTGGGATAAGGTTAAAAAACAACAACAACCCGACATTTGATACCACAAAATAACGTTATAACAATAGTTTCTCATTAATGAAGTTACTGGGACACAGGCATGTTTTAACTCAAGATTGAAAACTAGTAAAAGCAAAACCTTATTTCCTTCTCATTGATTTTTTCAAGCAAAGTTGTTTTGTTTTTGTTTTTTAATCTCAGCAATTACCGGAGTCCCAGCTTTGAGCATTTGATTCACCGCAAATGTAATCGAATTTTTTAAAATAAAAAAAAAAACTCTACCAATGTATAACAAAGTAAACTTTCTTTTTAAAATGATATCCGAATTCGATTTATGCCATGCATTTAAATCTGAGTGCGTTAAAAATTATTTTAATATTATAAAGGTAAATATTTTTTGTTCTTATAAGACGACAGGTCTTCTTTAAAATGTGATTTCATACCTTGAAAAAAATAATAAGGCATTAGACAAAAATAATAGTGTTGCGCAACCTTTAAGAACGACCGTCGAATTGTAAATAAGGTGTGGTTTAGTGTTCGTGTGTGTGTGTGGGGGGGGGGAGAGAGCGTTGAGCACCACTCAGAGTTAAAAGCACCATTTCAGGCTAAAGAACGATATCTACAATGTAAGCAGATTTAGTTCGATATTTTAAATTTCCTCTGCACCATGTCCAGCAGTTGTATAAACTAATCAAACTAACGCAGGCCATCACAATGGCACCACTTTATTTTTAACAATACCAGAACAACAACAAAATATAATAATTAGCTTGTTTGAATAGTCAAATCGTTGTGAAGTACTTGCAAAGGTTAACGTATGAAGCATATGGATGAACCCCTTTTTTTGTTAAAATATGCTTAAATAGTTTTAAACAGATATATGGATGTAGGGGAATATCTGAATTCTGAATGGAGATGGTGTCTCGAATGATAGGGTCGGATATGTGGAGAGCAGCTATGGCCGATGCCTTCATGAATATGTCCCGTTGTCTGTCGGGATGTGAATTCTGCCATGTGTGATAATATTATCATGCTTCAGGCTAAAAGATTGTGTTTCACAGTGAGGCTTACTTTCTAAAAGACAAATCATACATCTGTGTACCAAAAATATATCCGCAATGATTTTGATTGAAAGACAAACCTATTGATGGCGCCATGAGAATATTCCAAGGGGAGCTAATGTTTACCTCATCCCACTGACATTACCCCGAGGTTGCGCTGTTTGTTTGTTTCTAATATTTCATTCAGGCAGAAAACATTCTCAGGGGCTGCATTATTTCAGGAATACTAATAAAGCGTCGGCTTTCACGTCTAGTTCGATTTATTTTTCCTGATGCTTCTTTTTCATTATCTAGGCATTAAAATAAATTCGGGTACTAATGGCATTAGTGTACAGTGAATTATGGTACAAAAGCCATTGGCGTGGAGTGAATTCGGGTACAAGAGCCATTGATGAGAAATAAATTGGGGGGGGGGGGGGGGGGGATGTACAACAGCCTTTGTGGTACAGTAAAATGGTGTTCAGTAAATTTGATAACAAATGCCATTCGTGTGCAGTAAACTGGGTGGTAACAGATGAAGAGTACAAGGGAAGAAACGACTACGTGACATTTTTTAAATTGTTTGGTTATCCCCTGTATCTGATAGAGAATAAAAAATAGAATGCTCTGAATCTGAATGAGATTTTATTATAAAATTATGTCTCCAACCCAATTAGATATTCGTTAGTTTATAAGAAATCTGCACAATTTTAAACTTTAATACTTGAAATCTCAAAATTAAAAAAAAAGTGACTTATCCGTTTCTTCCCTTGTACTCTTCAAATGGTATTGGTGTAAAATTAATTTATAACAAATGGTATTGGGTTAAAAAAATGACATTGTACAATAAAGTGGGTAGCTAATGACAATGGTGTACAGTAAATTGGGTACCAAACGACATTGATGTAAAATAAATTTGGTAAATGTAACAAGAGAGACAGGTATACAGTAAATTGGAATGCACACAGAAGAACTAAGGTGCACGAGAGATTTGTGTACAGCAGAGACGTATCATACACTGGCTTCGACCAGAGACGGTCAAACTTTTGGTAAGGATGTGCCAAATTTGAAATTAGGATCTTTAATTCATTGGGCGTGATAAAAGGGTTAAAGTTTACACCTTTGCACAAGTCTACATTTTCATATGTATCTATATATATATTTTTTTTTAAAAGTGACATGCATTGCATTCAAATAATTTTTGAGCTAACGTTTGCCATTGAAAATAACTTCGTGTGCCGCGTCTGACACGGACATGACACGGGTGTCGTAGTTTGTCAGTGCCTGCATCAGACACAATAATTGGGGTTTAATGTAATTATGTACACCACTGTGAAGCAACCAGGGCTGCAAAAGACAAGTGAAAATGTGACTGTGACTATGCATACCAGGGTGAGCTATAGTTAATAGAGATACTCCCAATACATAATATTACCGGCGTATAATGTAAAGATATGTAGAGAAATTGTATGAGGTACAAGAGACACATGCACAGAGGGAGACAGAAGAAGGTAGAAAATGATACAGCAATTTGTCCCCAAGTCCAAGATATTTCCCCACACATGTAACTGGGTTACTTAATTTCATCTGATCACGCGCGTGAGCCCGATTCTGTTTGACCCTGATTACGTGTGCTGGGACATGGGCGACTACAGGTCAGCAAGAACGTGGCTATTACTTGACCCGAGTTCGCATAGAGTTAAGTGGACAGAACTCTTGCATCACGACAGAGCCTCGGCAAATTATGCATTGCCATGCGCAATTGTTGATACAAAGTAAGTTTTGGGGGGGGGGGGTGAAATGCTACAGTGGCTGAACCACCATCAATAAACCCAGCAGTGTGCTCCCTTCACACGGCTTCTCAAACGAGTTAGTACGGGTAATCCTTTCTACAAGAAAATTTGCAGCCTAACCTGTAATTTAAACAATTAAAAATTGCACATCAATTAGAGAACTCTTCACAGTATGGACATAGTAAATTCGTCGTATTTACATTTGGAGAAACATCTCAGACTTGGACATAAGCGATGTATCTTCTTATAACTTACAATGTATTAAATGGCTTTCTCTACTCATATATGTTTAGTAAACAAAGCCAAAGGTGTATTGTAAGAAAACGTAAGCATTAAATTGGACTACCATCGGGGTATTTAATACCTGAATGTATGATATCATGTACATCCCCGGGTAAAGATGTATGGTAAATCTTAAATAGTTTTTAATCAGTATCCCTTTTAAAGAAAGTAATTTAATCATCACTATATATAGGTAACTACTTCATCATCAATTATCAACCATTATCTTACAACCGAAATACTAAATACAATATCCACTACATCATCAATCCACTGGTAGTGTTATATAAAGTAAGACCTTAATCCACTGTTGGCCATCAAACTATAAAATTTATTATTCAAATAAAGTTTTATTTATAGATGATTGAGCATTCCTAAAGCGATTATTTGTCATACGTGTCTAACCGTAAAGTTGTTTTGTTATTTGTGGGGGCTATGGATAGTGGTGGTGTAAACTTGTATGCATCCTTATAATTCTTCTCCACACTACACATGGTTGGGCTGGTCAATAGATGCGTCCATCAATTACTTCTCAAGAGTATTGGGGAGGGGACAGAGAGAAGTGTGTAGGTCGTTGTGAAGCTCCACAAGTTAATGTGAGTGGATCAATACTCGATAGCCTTATCACTTATGGGGGGAGTTGGAGGGCTTTTCCCAAGTCCTCAAACATGTTTCATCGCGGTCTGGTAAGTGGAATTTATGAAGATGAGGTTCGACTGTGGGCCGAGAGAATTGGTTATTCTAACAATTTTACAATAATGGATTGGCTTTTTTTAAAAAATAAAACAACAACAACAACAACAAAAAACAGCCGTTTGCGTAGATTCATTTGGGTGGAGGGAACGTATGTATAAAGTATCAAAAGAGAACTTTAAGAAATTATCGAATCACATGATTTTCAATGGTATCTGAGCTGGGTGCTGATAAACGATTTGTTGATGATGTGTACTATGAATTTTCATCATTTGAGTTGGCAGACAGCTAAAAATGTACCTAAAGAATAGGACTGCGATAAAGCTGTTAAATAAAACACATTATTTTTTTCTGTGTATTTTGTATTTTAAGTCCTAAGTCATATGCTTTCAGAGACAGAACAAAATGTAAGTTATTAAAGTGTTAAAAAAACAATCGCCCATCGCCCATGAAACGCTGTATTGTTTTTTTTTTTAAAAGTCACGTCCTCAAAGTATCATAGTTCTGTTATCTTAAGATGCAATGTTGTTTAAAAGTTTAACAATATGATATATAGATGTTAGAAATATAAGTCATATTAGATGCGGGGTTTTCATGATCACTACAAACTTTAACATGATCATTTCTCATCATGCTTTGAGACAATAAATAACTTTGGAATGATCTCCCTTCGTTCGACTAACTTAATTCTCTAAATTTCCCCGGGGAAATGCAACGATGCCAAATACAGAGGCTGTTTTGTCTATATGTGCTAATTATGTACGTTTAGATCTGTGTATAGTTTCGATGCAGTGGACTTAATTCGGACATGAGTCCAAGTGGGAAATCCTCTTTACCGCTCTTGTGAAATATGTAACAATTCCATGGTATCACTGCCACACATTCCGCAAACAATTTACTGATCTAACCACCGAGTTCATTCTTTAATAAATAAAAAGTTTTAATCCCAAATCAGTTTACGTTTAATTAATCATTAATCTAATATTTGTCATGACAAATTATTATTGCCACATCCAAAGACTTCTGACATGCAATTAGAACAGACATTACTTCGTTCTTGGTAAAAATTAGTATAAGTACCCTTCCTGGTGCCAAATGTTGGTTCGCGCTTCGGAAGCCTATTGCGTCCATCAAAAACTCCTGAATGTGGAATGAATCTATCTAAGGGGGCGTAGAAATTATCATAAGTCTCATGTTTTAAAGCACCATCTTTTTAATTAAGCCAGCTTCCTCATTAAAGATATTTTGATTAGAGGCAGTCTTCTGCAAAGAAATAACTTACAATACCTTCTTATTCTATTTTTTTCTAGAAGTAATTTGTATCCACTGCTTTAATCCAGAGTTTACATACACACGCCACAAATGTACACTCTTTCCCGAACAAACCAAATTTTATTCGTTTAATTAATCAATCGTGTCTGGAGATGGCAAGTTACCAGCTAATTTATCCAGTCAAGACTGGACATTCAAGTGACAAGTGCATATTAATGAAGGACTTAAAGTGACCCTTGTATATTTGTAAACCCATTAAGAAGGAACCAATCGCATAATAAACTTGCATATACACAGGAGAGAATAATTTATAACTGGAAATGATACAACAATCACAATAAAGAAATCATCCAATGATCGCTGTAAGATGACGTAAAACCAGCCAATAAACAAAAGTGTGTCATGTTTGTATTAGATCATCATGGCTTTCTAGTTCAACTCATGGTCTGACACATGGCCACTCCGCCAAACTAGTTCATTAAGTGCGCACCAACGCGCTCTCAGCTCAAGCCTGTTAATGTGGACATCGGGAATCCCAGCCTATCAAAGCTAATATAATTTAAAGTTGGCCCTAATTACCTGAGACACGCCCAAAAATAACTGGAAAAATTCAAATAAAAATGTCTCAAACGGCTTTCGTTTGTTGCCTGAAAAACAGGAATATGCCTTTTGAAGTATATGTACTTAGATAAACCTATAAAACTGAACTTATAAAAATTTAAATAGTTATCCAACCCCCCTCCCCCACCTCCAATAACCTAAATTAAAGGAAGAAGAACCACTTCAATACTACAGCTACTACATTGACAACAGTGAGCACAGCACCACTAGCTACTGTCGGACGTCAGACATTTTCTGCGAGTTTCTGATTGCTTCATTAAATGACGTGTAATGGTGGTTGGTGGTCAGAGAGTTAACAAGGTCGTGGGAGATGCACTGTGCTACTGTGTGACCACCTCACTTTGTGGCGTTATGTTGGCGGTGCTGTGAGGGTTAATCCAGCCTCCCGGCGTGTATTTTATCGGTGCTGTAATTAGGTCATCAATCAGGTGCGGTTCTAGAGACGAACGAGTGTTAACAGCTGTGCGGTTTTCCCACTGGAAGGCACACTTTGTTACGGCCCCTTTGAATGGTCGGTCTAGAATTTCCTTTCAAGTCGCCCTCTGTTTCCATGTGGAACTACGTTGATGTTTCACGGTAGCTTTAAATTCCTCACTGGCAAGTCTAAAAGGAAAAAGCCATGCCATTTCGCAGTTCAGCACTCAAAAACAAAAGCGTTGTGTCCTATCTTCAGGTACTATTCCAAAAATAATGGCGCATGCTCGGTTATTGTCAGAGCAGCAACCATAAATATTATAGCTTCGGACCCTGTCAAACAGTACACCAACCTTCTTAATAGTTCACACACTTTCACTGTCAAACAGTTAACCAACCTTCATAATAGGTCACACCCTGTCACTGTCAAACACAGTACACTAACCTTCATAATAGTTCACACCCTGTCACTGTCAAACACGGTACACTAACCTTCATAATAGTTCACACCCTGTCACTATCAAACAGTAAGTCAACCAACATAACAGCACACCCAGTTTAGCATAGGCATAAGTTATCTATGGAACCATTATTATAGTTTATTCAATGTAATATAATACAAGTCATGCATGACATGTTAATAGGTATTAACAAAGTACAAAGCTGTACTGTTAAGTAATTATTCGCACAACTCTATATTAAGTTATTTATAACATGTTAACAAAGTTTAAAGCCGTTTATATGCGTTTGCAAAAAAAATTCAAAAAGCTTCCTCTTGTGTTTAACTGGTGTAAACTGAAGTGCTTGTTAGAGTTGGTTTCCTCCATGTTGTAGAGCACACTTAAACAGAGCTGGCATTCAGACTGTGACCTTTGCACTGCTAACATTTAGACACGGTGAGAATATATTCTTGTACAACGCATCCCCCCACCCCAAACTCGCAGCACACCCTCACACACCTGGGCCCCTATCCCCATAAAAACAAACCACGCCTTTTCGACACGCGCCAAAAGCAGTCAAAGTTAGTTTTGTCATTATAAAGATACATAACCCGGTGGCCCGGTTCGTGTTTGCTATAGTCACTTCATTACTTAGTTTAACACGAGCTTTAAATATTACCATGAGGGTTTACCGATTGTCAACATTATGAGAGGCTAGGTGCCAGCAACGTCGCGTAGTTTAGCCATCGGTAACGTGGCCGTACCGTTACGGTGGTCAGGCGACCGTGATGAAATATTTGGATTTCTACGGCGTGATTTTTTGGCCTCAACGCCTTAGAGGCTGATTTTGACCGGGGGCTTTCATAACAACAATGGTGGAGGATTACTGTGATTGTGGCTTGTGGGCGTAGATTCGGCATGGCCACTACAAATGTTATGATGGAGCTTCTAATCCGCTTTCCCCAGCCTTCTAATCACACGGCACGGTCGATAGCTGTGAGTAATGTGTACACCAAACGTAAGGGTCTCGGACAACTGTACCGACAGCAGACTGGGGTGATTGTTTTAACAACTGTAAGTAGGGAGTCTAAGATAACAATTGTAAACCATTCTATGCGAAATGAGAGCGGAGATAGAGCATAATTCCTACAAAAATTCAGCCACCGTGCGCGCATCCCTGGTTTGTCTAACGATAACACAACTCAGTATTATCCCTTCACGATAAGTGGCACAGACAACCGGTGGCTGCCCACAGAAGGCTTGCTTGCCCGCATCTTCTTCTTGGTCAGCGGATCTCATAGAGCTTGGTTGGTATGCATCTACGATTCTTGATGTCAGGAACATACTTTTCCCTCAGGAAAGTAGGATCAATCCAAAATTTACTATTTACTATTTATCCTGAAACATTTGACGACTCTGTGGGAGTGATTCTAGAAATAAACCCTTGTGCTTGCTAACGCTTTGATATTTGTAGCTATATATATGTATACAATTCAATCAGGGACTCCTTGGTTCTGAAAATGCGGGCATTCAATTAAGTAGGTGAAATAATATATATAGCCTTCCTGTATTTGAAGTGAGCAGGGTTCATGGGAGTCATGTGAAACAGAAAAGGTCAAGAAACAGCGGTCCCTTGGAGAACGTTGGATGGGGCAATATTATTGGCCGTTAAAAAGAAAACTTAATAATTTAATTACCTGAAATCGACTTTTGTTATTTATTATTATATATTGGCAGTATGGTAAATAGTAGAAACTCCCCATCGTCTCCGTATTACATCGTTACGTGTCTGACTGATAGACGTTTTCGGTAATTGAGTTGGTGGTAGTCATTATTTATTACCCGCCCGCTACCCGTGTCATCCCGCACTGAATAAAATACAAGAGACAAGTAGAAGTAATTGAGTTAGTATATCAATGACGCAGTTCACTTCCATACTTTTGTGCACCCATTTCCTCTTGTGGACTAATATCTCTTTTTTAATGTATTTAGAGAAGAGGTTCCCTCACGTAACTAGTAAAAGTCACAAAGGGTATTATAGGGGTCTACTCTAAGAAGATCCCGTATATGATCTTATTCTTAAAAGAGGGGCCTCGTGTCCGAATAAGTAGGGAACCACTGGGTATTAGTTGTGGGATTAACCGTAACTTATTATTTGCTTCAGCAGTCGTGCGTAACAACAGGGGCAAGTAACATACTGGTTACATTTAACAATGTACACTAATGATATAAAGGATTAGTAGTCTAGTAGGGCATTTCTATTTCTTGTAAAGTGACTGTTTGATCGTTAACATAATCACAATACACTTTTCCAACATTTGTTTTCATATTTGAATGTCTCTTTTAACTTTAAAAACAGATATGGTGAAATGTTGCTATCAATCTCTGCCTCGAAATAAATGCACACAGCAATGGAGACTAGTAAACGGGCCCGGCGGTGCGGTTTAGAGAAGACACTCCGTCCCGCTAGATTTGTGTATATACCTGTACAAGGAGACTTATCTATATACGTGTGTTGATGGCAAACACACCCTCAGTCAAAGTTGTTAGTGGGTGTGAGGCTTTGCGGCTTGATAATGATAAGAGAATACTGCTATCATTGGAAAGTTAGATGTTGCTTAAAGAACCTTTAATATCCCGTTGACTGAAAGCTTTATTCTAAATCGTGTTTTAGAATTAGGGATGAGAGTTAAATTAGTAGTAGAGGCGGAAAGCAATAAATGAATGTATATATAAATAGAAGAGTACATGATAAACTTTTTTGATGAATATTTGTGTGTGAGTGTGTGCATGCGTTTGAATGTATGTATTTAAACCCCTTCACCGTCTTGTCGTGGTCACCACAGCTGGAAAAACAAACGTAAAAAATGACCTACTTCCCATGTTCCTATCGAGCTGAACATTTGCACACAGACTTGTGTCACTTAACAGTCCATTGTATCAAAATTTCAGATCGATTGAATGTACCGTAATAAAATTAATGCATTTTTAGTTGATCTCTATGTAACATGTGTAGACGTCTGCTATATTTGACCTCCACGGGTCACTGGAGGTTCAATCCAGCCCTCAATGCCCCATGTGTCTGTCACTCATTTAAGCATTTCTTTTTACAAAGCTTTACAGTTTGTTCCACAAAGAGTAAAGTAAAGTATAGTGACATGCATACAGTTACAGCCTACGGTTACACAAAGTTTTTTAAATTTAAATAACATATTTAATTATAATCACATTTTTTAAAAATAAATAACTCTCAAATCGATTTCCAATCCTCATTATATAGACTATAGAACTACTCCGCCATTCTTCATTCATAGTCATAATACAACGCGATAAAAGTATTTTAAAAAAAGAGAGACTTTTGGCCTAGAACTATATAATATATAATATCAATTCATAGTATTTAAAATTAAAGTCATACTTGTGTATCGCTAAACTAAAATGTCGGCAATACAGAAAGAAAAAAAGTATGAATGTAAATGTAGGTCTTTATTATGTCGGCTATACAGTTTATACATTTATTCACTATACAAAAACGTAAATACGTAAAATAGATTAAGATATCCCAAGCTTAGTCAAACTACTATTTCAAATAATACTATTTAGTAACAAAAAGTATTAAGCCTATCAGTCATTATCAGTATCAGAATCAGTACTATCAATGATCAATATTATAAAAAGAAAGTGTGAGAAAAAACAAAAAGACAAGATAAACCGCCAAAATATTTTGGCATGTGCATTGCTGTGTTATTTTAAAGCCCCCCCCCCCCCCCCCCNCCCCCACCCACCCGTGCAGTAACTGTAACTAACATTGTATAATTATAACTTACCCAATGCTTGTACTAGTTTCACCATCACCCCTCCAATATGGAGGTCGCCCATGACTCGAAGGGTTTTTTCCACCTGGAGATCTGTCACTAAAATATTCAGCTCCCAAGAGCCGTCCACAACTTCACCGTCTGCTACGTAGGCCATGTTCTTAAATTGACCGGTATCCCAAAGGAAATATCTAATGCACAAATATCAACACAGTCTACAGTAACACAGTATTATTTATTTTTTCACTTTTAAAATCCAGCCTTACACTTACACAGAAATCACATTTTATATAGAATTTATCCAACAGCATTTAAACTACACGGAGTTAGAACACTTCTAGACAGCCGACGCCAATTCATTGTCCGAAATTTAATCCAAGAATTGTGAAAATGAAGTGAACAAATTGAAACACTGACAATTTGAAACGTTGTTTACTTCTATCGGTGGCAGCACAAAAGTCAAGGGAGCGTAGGCCCGGTAAAGAATCTATGACAACAACGTTCGGAAGAAGAGAGAGCTGTACAACACTTTCGCGGTTCTGATGTTTGCTAGCAAGACGTCAAATGATTTCTTCTTCTTCTTTTTTTTTTACTTCACTCTTAGATAAAATAAACACAGCATGTTACACTATTAAGGAATTATAATAATAAATTGAACAGTAATTTTAAATGATTAAAAAAATTAATTAATGTACGTCTTAACAAAAAGTTGCAGCTTTTTAATAAAAGTATATTTTATATATCTATTTTAAATGACGACAATTTAGTACACAGTACACTCAACTGTGAGAAGTGTGAACACGAAGATTGATTTGAAATATTTATTAATTATCCACTAGTTAATTTAGAAAGTCTAAATGTAGTTTTGAAAACATAAATATTACATTTTAAGGTTTATCAATTTTTAAAACGTGTGCTTGAAATATTTGCTCATCTGATGGACAATTACTTGCGAGTATTTTTTAAATATAAATTATATTCAACTATCCTCATTCGATTCTTTATAACTATTCTTGATTAAATCGTTTGAAATAAATTAATCGCCTGATATAACAGCTTGTTATAGTTTTCATTTTATTTTATTTATTTTTAAATTGAGGCTAAAAACAGTATGGCGTTCTAATTGAGACCCGCTGCACTATAGCTGCGTAGCACACAGCACTATCAAGCGCTTACAACACGGCAGTCGCACAGAGAAAAAACTGGGCCAGGCGCTTAGCGAGTGAGAGCTAAAAATGTTTAGGAAGGAAATGAAAAAAAAATCCGTAGAAGCTTCGGCGAACAGATTCCTGTTAGTTAATTTTTTAAGAAATAAAATAAAACATATAGCATGAAATGATTGTTACAAATCAGTTCTCAATTAAGAAAAATAGGTGTTTTCCATATCATTCTGACTCACCTCTATGTCCCTATTAGGAAAGGCCCATTTCAAATAACCGAAACTGTCTGTAACGATTCATTCCATTGGTCCACACTAATCCCTACGTCATCTTAGTTAGCATTCAGTAAATAGCAAAAAAATGGATATCAACATATTAAATTATAACCGAAACAGACAAGTTTAAAATATGGGACGTTTTAACAAATTTATAGACAAGGTTGTTAGGAACAAATGTTTATACTATTTTAGAGGGAACATCCTGCATTGCTTACATGCCTGCCATACTTGAACCAATCAGAACGCATGTTTCTTGTTTTCAAGAATGTGGGCTTCAATCGGCTGCTCCCTTTTGAGCGGATTACGCAGCGCGGAAAACACCTACCGCTACCCCAGCTTCCCCCCCCCCCCCCATCCTTTCCTTGCCGTTTTCTTCTTTTCACGGGCATAATGAACAGTTTTTTTTTCTCTTTTCGTTCACCCATTTTTAAAAGTTTTTTTTTTTTTTTTAACGTTTAAGGATGAGTCGGCTTGGGGCAGCAGAGATCACAAGCAGACGTGGGACAGAAGTTTGTAACCTCACCTACTTGCTGAAATGTCTTAAGTGTGTTTCTACCGGCACGCGCGTGCTTCCCCCAAGATCTCAATTCGTAGATGAGTTGGCTTTGAGGTGTCTCGATGAGAGGGATGGGTTGCGTAGGTGGGGCTATTTTGTATACATAATATGCGTGTATGAAACAGGTGGGTGCTTATACTTGAATGGGAGGATGCATTTATTGTTTCTTTCATTGCCTGTTCGTGATAAGGTTTCTTGATTAACTTGACAGACTGATTGAAATACCGTAAATTCCGTAAACGTGTAAAATGTGTAGAAAATACTGTACTCAAATCACGAACGACGTTCAATTACAATAATATATAATCGCGTATAAAATTTTATTTCATGGAGGCAAAATATTGAACAAATTAAAAAAAATAATAATAACTACCGGTATCTTAAATGCCAGGCATATTCTGTTGACTCAACCAACATGCGAACAGCCCACCCAACGTTTTCTGATACTGGTAAACTGCCGTAGCTGTTTGTTTTTTAAAAAATACCTGCAGTCAGTGGCGTAGCTAGGGGGGCGGAGGGGGCGGTCCGCCCCGGGCGGCACTCATTCAAAGGGCGGCGTTTGTGGGCATTTGAAAAATAAACCCAGTCAATTCCGAAAATCCGCCCCTTTTCTTTTGAAGGGGGAAAGCCATAATGAAACAAAAAGAATCTCAATTTTGAGTTTAAATTAATGGATTTGTGCAACATTTGTTTGATTACACAGTGGTTGTTATAACTAACGCAAAACAGTTTAAAATTTTAAAATCGCTCAAAAAGGTAACTATTTGTTTGCCAAATTAAGCGGTATACTTCACAGATGGCGCTTTTATAAGAAAACTGCACAAAAACAACAACCATTCTCCGCTGGTCCGAATATATGTTGTATTAATATCGCACCAGAGTTTTAGCGTGGAATTTCGACATTCGCAGAATGATGTGCTAACAAGTACCTACATGACAAAGTGGTTCAAATAGTGTGTTTAAATTGCAAGTAGTAAATTATATTACTGTTTCAGGTTTTATAAAATTATTGTAAGGTAACTTATTAAAAAATTAAATTTACTTTGTTTTTATTGCAT
>MUZC01004282.1:289424-301399 GCA_002072015.1 Radix auricularia | reverse complement strand
TATATTTGGAATATCTTTGTCTCATTTGGGGTGGGGGGGGGAACCTGTGACCCTATAACTTTCTTGTGGGCTTAAAAACAAGTATATTGTATTTTTATAATGTGTATTTATAAGTTTATCATCTTTAGGGGCCTCTTTTATTACTGCTTACATAAATAGGGCATGCAATGGTAAAATTGTTTCCCATCTTTTACAATGTACTTCGTTTCAATTACAATTATTTATTCACGCTTATTTAATTTATAAATACCATCATATGATTAACTTAATTCACGTGATTTCGGCTGATTTTTCACCCCCTGCCCCCTCGTCACATGACGTCACGAAACGAAAACTTAGACCCATTCCTCAATGTGACGTGACAAAGTCCCACCCCCCATACAAGCGGTATTTGGGTATTTGTTTTTGAAAATGAGCATGTTTAAAATCATTTGGGGGGGGGGGGTTGTTTGGTCATTTACATATGTTTTTAGTTTAAGATTGCACTCTAACATCGTAACACGCGTGAAATTATGTAAATCGTCATTGAATAAAGTTTGGGTAATCATATATTTCAGTGTAGCTTTTATTTTAAGTTGCGCGTTTTGAATAACATCAAATATGTGACCCCCACCCCGGTGCGTGACGTCATTTATGGGTTGCCCCTAAAAGGGCGGCATATTGGAGACCGCCCCGGGCGGCAAAAGCTCTAGCTACGCCACTGCCTGCAGTTATTCACCCAAATGCTATTTAATTTCAGCTAACTTGTTTCACTTGATGTTAATGCTGTGTTTAGGGACCTTTCGGTTGCGTGGTCAGGTTAAGATGCATGAGGGTTCTAATAAAAAATATTTTAAATACAACAAAATTATCAGTTTAATGGTCACTATTGATCGTCGTTTAAAATGTTGAAGAAACATGTAAATAAGTTGATAAAACTATAGCCTACATTTAAATTACTTCTTCAAAGTATTTCCTGGAATTATTTTTTAAAAAATATTTTTGAAATTTCCAATAAAATTTAAAGAAAATAACAATTTATAAAAGACTATTGTATTATAAAAGAACGTGAATAAAAGACAAATCTAGGTTTAGAATAATCAGATATTTACAAAAGTTATCAAATACGTGCTTTAATGTCGCGCTGGGGGTCGGAATAATCATTGCTGGGGTTTTAAAATCCCGATATTTTGTAGAAAAAAAAGACGTATTTGAAGTATCAAACTACTTCAATCTGTTTCATATAAACTAATAATTGCATCATCTTCGATGTATTTAAAAACATATTTTAACCCAAATTATAATTATTTATTTGTAACACTGCAACTACTTAAAAAAAAAAAGTTTTCACTTAAGAGAAACACTATGGTGTTTTTTGTTTATTTTAATTTTTTTTTTAAATTATAGTTTTTTTTTTTGCTATAGTTCACAGGAACAGCTCTTCCGCGCTCTACTTGATTGTCATCTAGAGTTGTCAAAATGTGAAGGACTCAACTTTAAAAGAAGTCTCTCCAACATTATCTTCGGTTTCAGAACTGTTTGTTGGGCTTGGTGTAAGGAATCTACCATTCTCACGTTACTGGTCTGCGTGGTGTTAAAAAATTTACTCTTTAAAAAAAAAAAAAAAAGGTGTGTGTGTATGGGGGAGGGGCTTTACAACTGAGGTTGCGGGCTCGTGGATGGGGGTTAAACTTTGAGAATAGGATTAAAGGTTGGGAATTTTCAAGCTTTACAGAAATGTGTGTGTGTTTTTTTTCTAGTTTACTTGCAATAAATAAACGATACGTATTGGATGTTACTATTTTTGTCAGTCGAAGAAGTGATATTAAATTTTTTATATCTTTCTTTTTTTAAAAAACAATAATCAAATTTATTTGCGGATCTTGATTTTAATTCTGCGATCCAACCTAAATATGTACCTTGATTTAAGTTTGTGTGGATTAACCTCAATGTGTATATAGTATAATTATAATTGTTGTTATTTCGTACTCTTAAATGTAGTTCTTTTAAAAGTGTCATTTGCTTAATTTTAGATTGTGCCGTGGGCGGCCTTGTCCTCGGTACGCCTCTGCATTTTTAAACAGCGTTAAAAAGAAACTGAAATAGTCCGGGCTTTCCCATAGGTAATCAGACCAAGAATGTCAGGGGGAAAAGTGTGTGTGTGTGGGGGGGTTGTCCCCCCAGTTAACGTGATGTAATCCACAATCAACAACGAAGGGTGTTTTACCTGGTTGTAATGTCATATGATCACAACAATGACAGCAGGTGATCGGAGATCAACTTTTTGAAGGCGACGCGCCGGCCTGTTGACGCCCAACGCGATGTGGCAGGAAATATGTGACGTAGATCGGGGCCTGACATCATAAGACGAGCAAAGAGTGAGAAGTTTGGGGGGTAGGTCTTTAAAAAAAAAACCTTGAAAAGCACGTGAGAAGCCTATGTTTTTGATCACGTGAGTATAAGATGAGACAACCGGCCACCAGGGGCAGATTTAAAGGTCGAACAGAAAAAAAAAAAGGAAAAGGGGGAAAAAAAACGTTTGCGAAAATTGATAATAAATTTTTATTTCTTTAATACATAATAATAAATAATAAACATACATAAAATCTAAGGACCGAATGAAATATAAATAATATATTAACATCGTGTTATATTTACAATAAAAATTTAGATAGCAGTTTCACACATTTTTTTTAAAACTCTGACCGACCTGCATGAAGCACATAAAAAACTTTTGACTTTTTGTTTTCTTTTTTGAAAAATGTCGATATAATATAATATAAATAATGAACTAAAACACCTTAAGGTTCTCTACTGTTTTTTCCTTTTTTGTCTGTTCATTTGGCAGCACAAATGCCCGTTACGGTTGTGGTTTAACAGTGAACAGGTCTACAACAGATCTTGGGAGATTGGAAAGGCTTTAGGATACTTTATCCCAGAGGCTGTGATCACATACATGGGACGTAAAAAGTGGGGTTACGACCCGGTCTATTCTTGCCTTGTTAATTAAGACATACATTTTTTTATTTGATGGGTAACACTAAGTAAACCCAACTACGCCACTGGGTAGCAAGAAGTGTTTATGAATCTCAGACTTTGACAGGCACGTGTCTAGTTTGTCCTTGACTCGGGTGATTAAGCCCTAGGGGCTGTCTGGGTGGTGTTATGGCATGACGTTTGTTAGGGTGCGTACACTTGGTGTGTATACGTATTTATATAAAGCCAACACCATATTAACTGATCATTGTGGGCCTCTCTCCAAGATCTGACCGCAGATTCACCATGTCCTTCAATTTAGACCTGCACAACTTGACAAGTTCATGCCACAGAATTTCATGGTGGGTGAGAGAGAGAGAGAAGGAGAGAGAGAGAGAAAGAGAGAGAGAGAGAGAGAGAGAGAGAGAGAGAAGGAGAGAGAGAAAGAGAGAGAGAGAGGAGAGAGAGAAAAAAAGAGAGAGAGAGAGAGAAGGAGAGAGAGAAAGAGAGAGAGAGAAGGAGAGAGAGAAAGAGAGAGAGAGAGGAGAGAGAGAAAAAAAAAGAGAGAGAGAGAGAGAGAGAGGTAACTGATTGATGATTAGATTAGTTAGAATAATCTACTCACAATTTTTCGACCCTAAATACTAGCAACAGAATATAAGAACGTTGTCTCTAACACAAAACGTGATCGTTTTAATAATTGTTGCTTTATCCCCACGAAGAGATTTATTAAACAATGCTAGTCAGTTTGTTCTCTTCTTTAGTCATCCAAATAAATTATTAATTACTTAGAAATTGTCAATATTGTATAGTCCTGCTTCACGGTATATTAAGGTAGACAAGATGCATGTTACCTGTTCATAAAAATGAAAGATTACGTAGACCATTTACTTCATTACTGGTGTGCAGTGTAAGATGTCAGTTACTGATGTTCTCATAAATCATCAAAAACAAAACCCTAAAAAAATCATATGACACAAAAAGACACCGGCGATACCCTCAACACTACAACTGTCAATCATCAAAACATCTCGTCCTCACAATTTAATGATCATAGTCAGCAAGTTTAAGTCCCATGTGCTTGAATGTCGCTCCCAGGTCTCAGATGAGAGAGAAATGTTGCTTGAGTTGTTTGAGCAGTTCCTTGGAGTCCACGTGGCCAGGGAACGCCTCGACTGCCCTCTTGGCCGACACGTAACTGCTCTGTAGGTCACCGAGCTGAAACAACAAGTAATGGCCAGTTAGTTAGTTCATCTTCCCCACCCCACTCCCCCACGATTTTAGGCCGGGAAACATGCACTGAGATTGTCCTGACGAGCATTTGGTTGACCAAAGATACAGAAACTCTTACTAAACGGCGATCTATTCTATATATACCCGGGTGGCAGCTGGGTGCTGGGTGTTGCGATGTGTTGTGTCATATGTGGTATACGTATGAGGGAGTATCCTGTGAGCCAGCCCCAGAGTTATGAGGTGTCGCTAAAATATTACATTACTTGATGATCTGTATCACATCGTTTCTTTTATGGGTGAAAACAATGGGGCGCTATTTCAAGGCTTCGCCCCGGGGGCATCTTTGTCTCGGGACGGTTGGGGGACAAAAATATTTGTCTCAGGGCGGTTGGGGGACAATAATATGTCTCAAGACGGTTTGGGGACAACAATATTTGTCTCGGGACGGTTGGGGGACAAAAATATTTGTCTCGGGGCGGTTGGGGGACAATAATATTTGTCTCAAGACGGTTTGGGGACAACAATATTTGTCTCGGGACGGTTGGGGGACAACAATATTTGTCTCAAGACGGTTTGGGGACAACCATATTTGTCTCGGGACGGTTGGGGGACAACCATATTTGTCTCGGGACGGTTGGGGGACAAAAATATTTGTCTCGGGACAGTTGGGGGACAACCTTTGTCTCGGGA
The DNA here is from genome assembly GCA_002072015.1 of Radix auricularia. Lineage (NCBI taxonomy): Eukaryota > Metazoa > Mollusca > Gastropoda > Lymnaeidae > Radix > Radix auricularia. Next base: position 296,521 of record MUZC01004282.1, on the reverse strand, counting down.
CGGTTGGGGGACAACCATATTTGTCTCGGGACAGTTGGGGGACAAAATATTTGTCTCGGGACGGTTGGGGGACAAAAATATTTGTCTCGGGACGGTTGGGGGACAACCTTTGTCTCGGGACGGTTGGGGGACAACAATATTTCAAGTTTCACGGGATGAAAGTTGGTTGACTGCCATAAAGCGGGGACATAAAACAGGGCGACAACGACAAGCTATCAAATGCCGACAGATGTGAGTTGGGTGACTGAAACAACATAGCACATGTCTACTGAGATATTTTATCTGATTTTAACAACATAACATATTACAACACCATTCTTAGCACCACTTTTGTTGCAAAGGGTAAGAGCAGCGCATCAGCAAACCAATCATTTCCATTGCCATATAAGTGCGACTTGAAAAATGTGAAAATTTTGCTCAGCACGTGATAACAGATAATGTTTGTTGATGACAAACAACAGACAGTATACTTTAGCGTACTAAATTAGTATTAGTGAGTTCATACTTGGAAACATGATTTTTCCTTCTTCTCTTTAAACACCAATAAGTATATGACATTCCATGCGTGGAACTTCATTAGTTTACAGGCTGTTTCTTCGTAAGTTCTTGGCGAACAATACACCGTAGCCATCTGGTTGTAACAACTCATTAATTCTATTAGCAATTAGCAGCCGCATATTGATTATTGCCCCCACCAAGCATGACCGTAGTTGTAGTAATAGATATTATGGGCCACACTGTAGTTTGCATCACAAGTAATTTCAAGGCATATTAATATAGTAATTTCAATTCAGTTTTTTTGTGTCTATGTAAAAAAAAAATTAAAAAAATACACAAACTAATTGTGTAAGAGACAATAAATTTAAGCCTTATTTATGAACAAATACATCATCAGTACAATAACACGAAATAAGTACTTACATAAATATTAAAACATATTATATGATAAATATTGAAAAGAAATGAACAAAAAACAAACAAGGCTAAACGAGTACAGAGGATATAGGAAAAAGGAGGAAATTGAAGTATCCAAATTAACAGTGAAAACGATTTTGCAGTTAGGTAAAATTGTGGATTATATGGAACCAACGAACCCAATCATTTTACAAGTCTATTTTCTATTTGGACTCTATTATGGGTATTGGTTGCATATAGAATATCAGTAACTGCATTATCCAAAATGCCGTCATGGTCAACACTGTTAAAATGTTTAGACACAGTACACTGAGCCTGTTTACTTATATATTTTACAGGTGTTCTCTAAACCGATCTCCAAGACGACGACCTGTCTCACCCACGTAAATTTTATTACACCTCTTGCAAAGAATTGCATAAATCACGTTGCAACTTGTGCAAGTGAATCCATCTTTTATTACGAATTGTTCAAGAGAGAAAGACAATTTGTTAATTTCAACCACATATGGGCAGGTCTTGCAACGGTTATGGTTGCAACCTTTTGTTTCAATATGTGCTTTCATTGTGGGGAGGTGACTTCTTACAAGTATGTCTCTGAGGCCTCTATCTCTACGGAAAGCAAAAAGAGGAGTTTTTAAAAAAAAAAAAGACCTGCTGAGTTAGAGAATCAGCTATGAGGATTGGTCGGTTTTTGAGAATCAACTGGCGTGCTTTAAAATTATGAGGATGAAAAGTTAAAACAAATTTGGATCGATCACATTGATCAGAAACAGATGATGTAAATGTGTCATGTCCGGTCATGCCTTTAATTCTATTGACGGCGGATATTAAAATTGTTTCCGGGTATGACCTCTTTCTAAAAAAGTCCAGCATGTCATTACTTTTCTCCAAGAAGTCTGCCTCATCACTGCAGAGTCTTTTAAGTCTCAATAGTTGTGAAAATGGGATAGAGTTCCTACAAGATTGAGGGTGGGACGATGTTTATAGAAGAAAACTATGGCTGTCTGTAGGCTTGTAAAAAATTAATGTTGATATTTTCTTTTCTGTGTCTAAATATTTTAACAGTGTTAACCATGACGGCATTTTAGATATAGCAGTTACTGGTATTCAATATGCAACCAATACCCATGATAGACTCCTTTTTTGTATTATATAATATGTTTCAAGATTTATGTAAGTACTTATTTCATGTTAGTGTACTGATGAAGGCATTAGCCGAAACGTCTATTGTTATTAGTATTAGTTCATGAATAAAACTTAAATTTATTGTCATCTTACACAATTAGTTTATGTAATGTATTTTTTTTTAATTGAAAAGCTTTATGTAGTCCGTCTCTGTACGTGTTTATGTAAAAATGGGAGGAAGAATCGGTGGAGAAATCAGTCGAGTGGGGTGCAGGGTAGCAACAACAGAAGTTAAGATGCCCTGCAACCCATAAATATAGTCCATGGGAATTACAACACTGGGAAATGAGAAATATCCCCACCCTTTCGTTTTACCCGCAAACAATGCCAGATAGCTGAAATAGGTTTAACTTTAAATAAATGTCTGATATATGCGCAAATTCTGGGAAACAATTAACTGTTTCATTTTATTGTTGCTTGGTGCTAGGAAGACCGACCGAGCGAAAGTGTGGACAAGACAAGATTTTACAGTAACATGCTCTAAACTCTATAACTATAAGCTATACTATAAACAGGGGGATCAAACTCTTAATGTCTTCCATGTATACGCTGGAGAGGAGGGCGGGGTGTTGTCAACAGATGCGCCGCCCCATGTGCCATCCTTTTTTCCCAGTGCCATGTGTATGGTTAATGGCACCAGATTCAGCGGTTAGAACTCTGACCTTGATGAGGAGACTCATGGGAAGATTTTATTAGGTTATACAACAGTCAGGTCCTTGATGATGTGACTCATGGGAACATTTTAGTCAGGTCCCTCGACATAACATGGGAAGAATGTCATAACAAGCGTCACAGACACCACTGGTTGGGTCCAAAATAGCGCATCAAAAATCAATTATTAATACATGATCATGATACAACATGAAATAGTGTTACGCGTTTTATCGCTGTTCAGCGTTCCCGGTGGTTCTCAAAAAATACGTCCCGTCACCCAAGGTAGCGGAGTTACAATGGGACAGGACCACGCGTGATAAGGGCACATATTTATTGGGCCTATTTAAAATAAAACAGCTATCTTAGAGAAGTGGATTTTTTAGAATTTGATTTAGTAAAAAAGACATTTGCTGGAGCGCCACTACTACAACTTCAGGAACCAACGGCGTAGCAGAGGAATATAAAAAATACAAAATAGAAAGCAGCGATCGCATAAATAAAGCCAGCATTTCTTTAGATTCACCCGCCACCCACAGCCCCCATTATCTCTTTACTTCAAATGTGTGACACACGGGCGACACTTAATCAAAACTTCTTGCACCCTACTGTGGCTTCACCGTGTCTGTAATGTGAACTTCCTGTGAACATTTGCCATGACACGATATTTGGGATTCATAAAATCGGATCATAGTAGTTAAAGAAGGGCTTTATGCACACAGCGTTAGAATTGTTTAAAATATCGTTAAAAAGTTGATGTTTGTGTATCTCTAGACGCTCGGAGAAACCCCATGTGCTCTTTCAAGAGACATTAAAAACGACATAGGCCTTCATATTAGTGACAGACCAGCATAGAAACTCCCAGAGACAGTCCTTAATTTAAACACATTGAGAGACAGATCATAAACACATTCAGAGAATGTCCATAAGCCTCTCTGTCACAAGCGTCCTAATAATTATACCGGGATCCGCTTGCTCCAAGATTCATACAATTACCGTTACACAAGAAACAACGACACCGCTAGAAAAAAACAACAACTTTAATGGCGTTCCTCCATGCCACAACCACACGTCTACCCAAAAACTCTCTAAACTTTTACACATATTCTAATGACGTCAACAACACAATTACTTTTGCACGCTTTCGCACCACTAACCAATAACTTCAAATACCACAAAAACCAACCATCAAACACACCACCGTGCGCAACTCACAACAAGTTACAATGACAAATTGGTCATCCGTGACACTCTCAGAGGCCGTCTTTTTTTATAAACACTTTTAGACATGGATGGTATCCACATTCAGCACAAGTCTACAAACATGTTAAGAGACGGCCCAGAAACACTTTCCAAAGACGGTATTCTACTCGAAACGAAAACAGGGTTGTAAAAATAAATAACACAAACGCGGCTTTTAAAAATTCGTCTTAACAGTAAATCTGGAGAGTTAATGAATTTGTCACTGTCGTCGGGTACATTGTCAGCTGTCAGGCCGTAGACACAAAACAAGTTATTCTACATAGTGTCACGTGACACGGGGTCTCAAATAGCATCCCAAAGCCCTGTTTTGTGTCCATGGGCTATACCACTGTGGATGGGGCCAGAGCCGGCGTTAGGCAATTGGAGGCCCTAGGCGAAGTGAATTTGGTGGCCCTAAATGTAATAGAAAAATAAATAAATATGCAAAGATTCTTGTGCGAGGCCCCCACTAATGATGAGACTAATCAGAGGCCCTAGGCGGCTGCCTAGTTTGCCTATGCCTAAAGTCGGCCCTGATGGGGCTGACAAGGTCTAATCGTTGGCGGTGGGCAGGAGGCTGCTGATACAACAAACGAGCCGAAGGTCAGGTTGAAGCTTATCGAGCTCGACTTGGGTTATTGCAGGACCTGGTTACATGAACAATCAAATATTTTATGAATACTGATCGACAAAATACATGGACTCCAAGACTTTGTTTTGTGGGTTTTTTAGTGACGCAAAACTCTGTAAAGCTTCTTCATTGACACACGACCCCGCTTTAGTGAAGAAATGTTTTTTTTTTAAAACTTGGAAAAGAAAACACGGTGAAAATAATACCCCACACATGATATGACTCATTCGAAAAAAAAAAGTCGACCTCTTAATGCTATATTTGAAATTGTAAACTGTTTATTAAAAAAATCTCGCGGTTGAGCTATCTATTTAATACTTACAAACCAGATGTTAAAAAAAAAAATATTTTTTTAAATGAAGGAACATGTGAAGTGCAACGTAAAATGGAGACATGCATACACAATCTGGGCATTCAAACGCTATAACAAGGACACAATTTCTAGGGTTAAAATGTGGCTGTGAACCATGGTTTGGGAACCTGGGCTCTTGGGTACAACTTAACTCCTAGAGCTAGAAACAGAATTACCCAAACACGCCATGCCTCATTTCGTTTTCATTCATGGGAGAATACAGCAAACCCGATGCAACGTGCCTTTTATTGACCTCTGACCTTCATGATAAGGCAGCGCCCCATTGGACGGGTTCCTTTGTCAGGCCAGAACGACACCCTACACATAGAAGCTTATGAATTATACCGTCTTAAACAAAACTTTGGGCTCTTTGAATTGTACGTACCGTGAAGACACACGAATGAATGTCGGTGATGGTAATGTACACCAGGGGTTCTAAATATTTTCGACTGCAGCTCCTCCCACCTTTTATATTTAGGACACTGGTAAAGCGTTCCGGGTCATGTAAGCAGTTTAATAAATGGCCAAGTGGGGTCACTTTGAGGTAGAAGGTGTGGCCCCGGAGAGGACATAAGTGCTTAATAAATGAAGTGCAGAAGAGCATGGTTCGTTCATTTTTACTACATAAAGCGATAAGCACACTTTGCACTTCAGTGACAGTTCTAAAAAAAACGTTTATGTATTTTATATATTTTACAATGTTCAATATTTATGTCCTCACACACACTTCTGTCTCATGACGTTTCTCGTCATACATGTAGTTATGTTTCTTACAGTTGTGTTTGGCGTCATTTGTCACGAGTTTCTTTGGCTAAAAACGGCTCTGGGGTAAGACCCCTGCTGATTATAATATCATTTGGCTTTAGCAATGACTCTCAAAGTTTATCGGGCGTATTTTTTTTTGTTTCTTAAATTTAAGCCGAAGTTTTGTTTATCTTGATACAAGTTTCTCATTTTTATAATTTTCACAAATTTAGTTTTGATTTGATATACATTTTTTTAAAGAAATATATTTGCAGCTGTCTAAGTGCATATCTAGTTTTTACACCCAGCACTGCTTTACAAAAACTTTATTTAAAAAAAGGATTTCGGACTAAAGCAAGATACGTCATTAAATCTTACCTACTAAATTAAACTAACAGATTGGCGGCACGCGTTTTAAAGCATACGAGCAACGAAGCTCATTCAAGGACGTGACGCCGTCGTTTCGGGTGGCATGTTGTCTAGGAAAAACAGTAGTGATTAGTAGGAGTGACACACTTCAAGATGGGAACCCAGTACTGAATGATGACAAAAATACTGCACCAAAAATAACTTGTTTTGAAAGTCCGCGTACATTTGTTCAATATGTAAATGAGATTTAATTTTTATCCACAAGTGATTGGCTGTAGGAGTCTGCAGGAGTTTGAGGGATCAATCGCTATCGAGAACCGCAAAGACAACTACCTTTTATTATACAGGATAATCTATGAAGATATAACCTATTTATCAAAGGTTTCCATCCCATGTAGTAAATTACACTGCATGATGCACATATTCCAGTAAATCTAGTGAGTAAAAACTAAAAACTATACAGCTTTCATCTAAATTAGTACGAAATACGATGACATCAATGATGATAAACGTCGATGGCCTTTTATAGTTTACCAACGTGGATATTGGTTTAATAAGAAGAAGACGACGAAATCAATGACTTCACCGATGGCAAATTTGTTTGCGTAATATTTTTTTACAACTTGGAGACGGAAATGAATGTAGCGACGGTGCACTAAAATTTTTAAAAAAAAAACAGTTTATCTGTAACTATTCAATTTATATTTCAACTAATTTTATTTATTGTAAGGTACGTAGTATAAAACATACATCTTTATTCTACAACTTTAAAATTATTTATCTATTTCCAGTAATTCCTAATGATGGAATAATATCATTTGAAAATAATTTAAGTAATTTTCTCTTTTTTTCCCCCACACAAATATTTTTATAAAATCCAACAACCACAACAACAAAAATAATATTTTTAATATTAAAAGCAAAAAATGTAAATAATAAAATAAAAGTAAAATTTATAGAAAACAACAACAACAACAAAACACACAAAAAGCAACAACAAAAAAAAAA